>OVAN01003949.1:0-27278 GCA_900406275.1 Anastatica hierochuntica
ACCCAGATTGTAAGCTCCATAGCTCTCAGCTCTTTAATGTCGTTGTGATGGCACCAATTGCTAAAGATGCTCTGATGAGTGAGCTTTCCAGAAAAATCGAGCTTGTTGCCTAATTCCCTTTGGTTGGAAAGATATGCTCCTTTGAACGCTCCTACGTCAAATCTNTGAGGAATAAGCTGGTCAGGATTGCATCAAGAATCCTTTCACAAACTTCCGATAGTAACCTGCCAATCCTAAGAAGCTTCTCACTTCAGTTACAGAGGTTGGACGTGGCCATTCTTTAATCACTTCAATCTTTTCTGGATCTGCCGCTACTCCTTGTTCGTAAACTCGATGTCCAAGGAACCCAACTTCCCTTTCCAAAAATTGACATTTACTAAACTTTGCAAAGATTTTCTGATCTCTAAGGCGTTCCAAAACAAGTCGTAAATGCCTTCAGTGTTCTTCCGCACTCCGCGAATATATAAGGATGTCATCGATAAAGATTATAACGAATTCATCCAAATAATCTCGGAATACTTCATTCATGAGACGCATGAAAGCTGCAAAGGCATTGGTAAGTCCGAAGGGCATAACAACAAACTCAAAATGTCCATATCTCGTCTTAAAAGAAATCTTCTAAATATCGGCCTCCGAGATTGGAATTTGATGGTAATTCGATGCTAAATCAATCTTGGAGAATCAGCTTGCACCTCGTAGTTGATCCAGCAACTCATCGATTCTAGGAAGTGGATACTTGTCTTTTATTGTCACATTGTTGAGTCCGCAATAGTCAATACACAACCGCATGCTCCCATCTCTCTTCAAAAATAGTACGGGTGCTCCCCACGGTGATGAACTAGGTCATATAAAGCCTTTCTCCAACAAATCTACCAACTACTGCTTTAATTCTGCTAGCTGAGCCGGAGCCATTCGGTAGGGTGCCTTGGCTATTAGAGTGGAGCCAGGTTCCAAGGTAATAGTGAATGGGTTACTTCTAGAGAGTGGTAATCCTTCTGAGGGCTTGAACACATCTTCATACTCTTTGACAACAGGAATAACTTCTACGTTCGGCTCCTTCTCCTCTCCTGCTCCCATTGTGGTTAGCGTAATCAAATACACTTCATCCCCTTACTCGAGTAGGTTTTTGATACTCAAAGACGACACCAGAGATGCCTTGGAACTTGGTGTTATCCCTTGGTAAATTAGTGGAACTTGTGCCTCTTTTTCAAAGGTTATCTTTCCTCGACCACAATCTAAATGGGCTTGGAAACTAGAGAGCCAATCCATCCCTAGAATAACTTCATAACGTTCTAAGGGTGACACCAACAGATAGGCCGAAAAGACTATGTCTTGAATGATAACAAGTACTTTCAAAATACAACCCTTCGTCTCCAAAACTTGATCGCCAGGGGCTAGGACGGGAATTTTCAATTCCAGAATTGTAAACACGCCTTCAAACCTGGAAGCTACTTTAGGAACTACGAAATTATGGGTTGCTCTCGAATCGAAAAGAATGTGGGTGGGAACTCCGTCCACAGATAGGGTTCCTAGGGGCCAATTTAACTCTCTTTAACACACACTCTTCTTTTTTTTTAACAACAAATAAGAAAATTCACACAACACGTAATAGTAAGAGAACAAACTTGTGAACGGACCTTTCGGAGGTCCCGATGGCCCAGGCAGCTCCAAAGCGTAGGCTCTATCGGCTATAGCCTGACGCTTGGCTGGAGGTAAGGGTAAGAAAGGGCGCACGGGTGGTACACCTGGTACCCTCGAAGCTAACGGGGCGGGATGGGTATGTGGACAAGAAAGGGATAGTGTCCCCACTCTCCACAAGTAAAACACGTAACATGCTGCAAGGCTGATGATCCCACACGTTCAGCAGTCAGACAATCTCGCGCATAATGGCCTGATTCCCCATACGCATAACAAATTGGTTGTCTTGATCTAGGCTCTAGAGTGCGGCCACCTCATATGCCTCTGCCTCCTCACCCTCTAGTCCTTGAGGAAGGTTGTCGTTGTGTCTGCACTGGCCTACTAGTGGGATGGTGCAAAATTACTGGAAGAAGCTTTCTCAGCAGCAATGGCTTCTTCCACATTCATGACGCGCTCAACTAGCTCTCCCAAGTAAGTGAACTCCACAGTCTGAAGTATGCTACGGATAGATGGATGAAGTCCCCGAAGAAACTTCTGGATAATCATCAGCTCATCTTGTGACTCCAAGTGGACATAACGACTAAGACGAGTGAACTCCGCCTCGTACTACCTCACAGAATAACCACTCAGCTCTAACTCCATGAACTGCATCTCCAAACGGTCACGTGCCTCAGGCGAAAAGTACTTCTTCTGGAACTCCCGATGGAAATCATCCTAACTCGCAGGTGTATCTCCAAAACGTCGCTCAGCGCTCAACCACCAACTCATGACATCCTTCTCTAAATAGTATGCGGCCACATCTCTCTTGTATTCATCAGTACAGCGAGTCACAGCAAAGTTCCGATCCAAGTCCTGTAGCCATAAGTCTGCCTCGAACGGATTAGTCCCACCTCGGTATCATGTCGTCCCCAAGTTCTTCATCAGCATCACGATCTTCAGAAAATCGGATGCCGGAGGATGTGGTGCTGTACAGGTGGTAGTGTCCTCGGACGTTGTGCTGCTAACACCTCCTGCTGGAGTCGAATCATATCGACCATGATCTCTAAAATCGAAACCAACAAAGGATCTATTGGTGTTGGTTCCACTGCTGGTGGTGCCGCAGGAGCTGGCTCGGCAAGCATCGGCTCAGGCTCAAGAACCGGGTGAATGTCCACAAATGGATCCTCATGTTCTGGAACATCGTATGCAGGATCTGTGTCATAGTTTATGTGGTATGAATCTAATGAAGTATGTATCAGCATCGAACCATGCTCCGGAGATCCCTCGGATGGGTTAGACTCCACACTAACTCTAGGTGAATGTTCTAGTGAAGACTCTAGAGATGATGGGATCTGGAGCGGTATGTACCCACCACGTCGTCTAATATATCTTCGCGACATCTACAAGTAAGGATCACGATAAGTTATCTTAACCCATGACTAACTATTCCTAAACAAAGGAACAAACCAAGTTATCCTTGCGACTCATTTTGACTCGAAAAACATTAAAAACAAGTCTCATTCAAGCATCGATTAACAATATTCTGATACCACCTTTGTGACACGCCCAATCAATGCTGACCGGAATGACACATACAATGTCCCCAGGCGGTCGATCCAAGGTTCTCAAAACAAATTCGGGTTCCTTGAACCAACTATCCAAGTTCACCATATATCCTGTTAATCCTTTCTCTAGGCTTTTCAAACCGTCCGAACAGTGGCTAACAGTTAGTTCGTCTGAACAAGACTAATATCATATGGAACTCGTACTTTATAAACATTCTTTATTTATTTTATACTTAGTAGATTTTAACAGTTTATCGAAAGTTATAGTATACCTACTGCCGAACAACTTTTTAACATATATACAACAAAAGATTCTTGCAAGGACAATAAAAATCTACAACTGGCTTAGATGTTCCTTTACACCTGAAATGGAAAATACCCCCCCCCCCCCCCCCCCCAAACAANAGAGCCGTGAGTAACTAATTTACTCTGTGAGTCTGATTTTCATACCCTCTAGCATACAATCCTAACCCAAATCTGCACGACAAACATAGAAGCACTTAAGAAGAAAACACGCCACTTTTACTATAAGAAAATAGCCCAGGTCTTTAACATGCTTTGCTTTTGTGGTTCCCATCATCACCGCACGATTATCTATACTAATCTCGTAGCCACGAAGACTAGATGGAGCTAGCATAAATAATTTTCAACCTCCACTAGGAGCCATGGGACATAGAACTCCTAGCACTGCATCGTCATGCATTACACAGATATAGTAGCGAACCTGTCTCTTCGTGTCTTTGTGATCTTGATCTGACCACATGCCACCACGCAACGACCAAGTCACGGACGTCAGGGAACATGGACAACAAGCTTAAGGGTTTAGTGTAATGTTACTTATATTATTCCTTACGTAAACATTTCATATACTTAAGTATTTTACTAAGTTCGGATTGAACCTTGGATAAATATTCCATAGATTTAATAAGTGATTTACATCACTTATATTTAATATGCTCGGGACAGTTCACGATCAAAGACAAAAACAAACGATCAACCAATTTTGTTGTGCAGCCGAACGTATTCGGAAAACTAAACGATAACAACAACTCACCTTGTAAGTTCCAAGAGAGTTTGGTACGGAAATAAATGGATCTGAGCGTGATCCTACTTAGAAACATGTACACGCGCACGATTCAGAACAATCGGGAACAGTACAATTCCTGGAAATGAACTGATCAGGAATTGCGGTTTCCACACATCATCTTACCGAGAGGATAATCGCTATCGAAAACGCACGAAATGAACCGATAAGGTTTCCCATGGAACGGACCTGAACAGAACACACTCGAAAGGTAAACAGATTCAATACACGATTAAGGATACCGATCAATCGGACTATGGAAAATCTTTATCGAGTACCCACGTAGTCTTCTTAAAGCTGGTCTCGGGGATTCTACGATCAGTTTATGCACAATGTTTCGAACTCAATTTGTGAGAACCTGAGGTATCCGAAGCACAACATATGGTCGGATGCACGATCGGAGACGAAAGCAGACGAGTATTCACAGTTTCGAATTAGTCGGCTTACCTGAGAGGTTTCCTGATCGTCGTGCACAGAAGTTCTCATCAGCAACTCGTATATGCACGAGAAAACTTCTCCAAAACACATTCAGATGGTGCATAACTTGCTTATATAGGCACCAGCAGCTTAAGGGATGAGTCAGCCATGTGTACACCGAGATTTCCTCTCTCGGTGACACGTGGCGACCTGCTTGGCACGTTCGGCCAGGCAGGCAGTTGGTGAGCAGCTTAAGGAAACAAGTAGTTGCATAACCTGGTTCCGAAAGGTTGCTGCTTCCCGCTCCCGCACATGTCGAGACGATCGTTCTCGGATCCGAACGTGCCGATTACATACCGAACAATCGAGAAAAATATTCCTCTGAGGAAAACTCAATTTTCTCCGGGGAATATTCTTACTACTCATTCCTAAGGCCCTTTTACTTCTATTGGCTTAAGATTAGGTTTCCCGACTAATTTCCAAATCATCTAAGACTTTTTATGCCGAACAGTCGATATTTCCAAACCCTTAAATTTCCTAAGAAATCCTTTCGTGTTGCTACCTCTTCCTAATTACAACTTAAAATTTTTCGATTTCTCTTAAATAGCTCACTAACACTCAGTTTTCCACTTCTTACTATCCAACCATCTTGGCAAAATGCTATCTGGTCACGAGGGTCATTACAGAGACCCTATCACATGGAGACAAGATTTGGACAAGCCAATTTCTACCGCGTTCGTGCTCACACATTAACTGTTGGTTCTTCATTTCTGGAACTAAGGAAATAATCAAATGTGCTAATATTCTTTACTGTTTATTGTCTCTAGCAGCCATTCGTTCTCTATATAGTTCGTTTCATGTGTTTTTCTTTCGTATTTTGGTGTTATCGTTGTTAGGATAATTTTTGGTCGGCTCATTGTGGCACTACGGAAAGCAGAGATTTAAGCAAGGAAAAGATTTGAAAAAGTGGTCGAAAAGTAGGGTTTTTATATTGAGAATGTGAACAAGTCTTTTAACATGTGAATGAATACAATAGGGTTTCCAGAGAGAAATATTTATAGTATATCGAGGATAATAAAGATCTATTTTCCCTTAGATTTTCCATAGATATCGCGTAGACTCATGCAATATTATGAGAATGTAGGAATGTTTCCTTTATTCTCGCTCAATGCAGCCATTGTGGATATCTTGAGAAATAAAAGAGAAATCTTCCATTTTTCATCTCTGATATGCCCCTTAGTCTGGTAACAGGATCATGGTTCACCTTGATCCCCCTTGATCTCTTTTATTCCCCAAGGGGTAAAGAACTTTACAGCTTGGTGAAGGGTTGATGGCATCTCCTTCATATTATGGATCCAAAGGCGACCACTAGGAATATGGTCGATCGGCTTAACCCAATGGCGTAGACCGGGAGTATAATCTCGCCTATGGTCCTCTTAACTTTGGTTTTTAATCCAACGAGAGGAAACATTTTATTCAGTAAGGCGCCTTCCTCAGGCCGTAGATGGGAAAGTGCTATAAGAAATAGTATGTTTGCGGAGCTACCACCTTATATCAGGATTCTCTTCATCAGACAATTTGAGATGACCAAGATGATGACTAGCGCGTCATGATGAAAGGTTGATTGACTTGCCCGTCTTAGGGGAAGGAAGCTCAATTCTTCTCTCGGATCAACCTGTTGTCGATCGTTTTCTGAAACTTGGTTGGATCTACTCATCGTCACGTAGTTTTTAGAATAGCCCCCTCCTTCTAGCGCCAAATTGTTAGGGTAATTTTGGTCGGTTCATTGTGTCACTATGAAAAACAGAGATTCAAGCAAGGAAAATATAGAAAAGCGGTCGAAAAGTAGGATTTTATATTGAGTATGTGAACAAGTCTTCGAACATATGAATGAACATAATAGGGTGTATAAGGAGAAGTATTTATAGTATATCGAGGATGATGAGGGTTGAGTTTTCCTTAGATTTGCCCTAGATATCGCGTAGATTCGTGCAATATTATGAGAATCTCGAATGTAGGAATGTTCCTTCATTCTCGCTAAATGCAGCCATCATGGATATCTAGAGGAATAAAATGGAAATCTTTCCTTTTTCATCGCTGATATGCCCTTTGGTCGGGTAGTCGATCTTGCTGTAATCTTTGGTAGCATTCCTTGATATTGCTTCATTCCTTGCTTCGATCTTTGGTTTAGTCGTTGCTCAGAGCATGGTTTGACTTCTTGATGTCAAGATGATTTATTTTTCCCCAATTGTCATCGTAGATTTTAATTTATTTATCCGCTACTAGTTATTTTTGTATCATTCTGTCAAAAACCACAAAATCAGTAATAAATTTGAATATGTTTTACCAAAAAACACTTCAGCATTAATTAAAATAAAACAAAGAGAATTATACAAAACTATTAAAAAAAATTGTCATTCATTAATATATTATTAAAAGTTTCTCTTTCCAAATAATACATTAGAACGGTGAAGTTAAAATTGAAATTTTGTTTATAAATTTACATTAAAATGTAAACTAACATTTTATAAAAAATTTAAAACTTTAAAATGATAAATACGGAGGGAACAATGGCAAAGATCTTTTCGCAAAGAAGTTAATAAACATTAAACTTTTAAATACTCAATTCTGAAAAGGTGGAAAAAAAGTTTCGTCTCTCTCATGTGCGAAAAGGAAAAGTAAAAGCAGTTTCAGGTTGGTTTACCTCCGATCCGACGGAGCTCGTCGGTGTCGGAGGTTTCTTTGTCTTTCACCGGTTTTTTTCTCTTTCCCCTACCTCAGTTGTGCTTCTTCGGTCCGATATGCTTGAGGTCCTGGATCTGACCTTTCGCCGGAGATGCGACGCGTCCTTGTCAGATCCGGTTTCTCCTGGGCGGGGGTGTCTTTTGGTGCATCAGCGAGGAGTTGGAGGAACAGTTTCTGAGGTTGGATCGGTGTTTAGAAGGAGGATTAGGTTTCTATGGCAGATTGGAGTTTAGCGTTGATGGAGGTTCGCGGCGGTCACTGTTCACTGGCTTCGCCAGTGGCTGTTCTAGGTTAGGTGTCTCGGTGGGTAAAGTTCAGGATGCGTTAAGTTGTGCTTTCCCTTAGTCGAAACCTACGGTTTTCATCCGGATTTCTTTGGAAGGGATTGAGGAGCCTTTACTCAACTGCAATTGGTTTTTGGGTAGTCGTTAGTCATCTCATCCAACTGCGACTGCTCGGCTTGTGAGGACCGTGTTCTCGTGGCTTCGCCTTCTCGAAGCAATAGAAAGAGTGACGGGTGCTCGTGGTTCTGTTTCAGAACAATATAAGAAGCCTTTCTCTTAGCCCAAATAAATTCGACCAAAGTTGCAATCTCGTTTATATCTGCTTCAGTGTTTGTGGCTTTGCCTTATTGGATTTTTTTATGTTCGCTTGCTAATCTGCGTGTAGATTTATCTTGTCTTCCTTATATTTTGTCGTTTTTAGTTTTCGGTTTTTGTAATGCTTTTCGTTTGGCTCTGAGGGTTTATCTATAAACCCGTCGGCTTTTGACTCCGAAAAAGTAATTCATCTTTGCCGGTTTTTTGTATCTCTTCTGGTTTTATATATAAATGATTTCACGAGGGAAAAAAAACATTAAACTTTCAGCAAAGCGTAAGTACAACGATATAGCTGGCAAGGAAAAGAGACGTAGATATGATATTCATTAATTTCAGATGGGTTGAATGATGAGGATCAAAGTCAGAAGCCCGTACATCTTCCACGTCACCAAAGAGAACGAAAATGCATAACAAAAACAAAGTTGTGATCTGTACGGTATTAAATAGTACTATCAGGAAGGACGACTTTGACGTTATTATATAAGTCAAATTAATTATCATTAATGTAAAGTACGCCTATCAGAACCCACGATAAGCATCAACTACTTTTCTGGTGAGTGCTGAACAACCCACGTTGATACTTACGTGAAACTAGCCGTGATTCAGGCGGCGATTATGAAAATGTATATTATCTTGGAATATTTGCAAATTAGCCCGTTTATAATTGCTTCTTGCCCTTCATTTTAAGAAAAATGCTAACAAATCTCAGCTTTCAAATCGAAGGTTAAAAACTTCAAGTTTCATTTAAGTAATTTTTTTTGTTTAAGAAAATTGACTATTTTTATTTTTATTGAAAAAAAGATAAAAATAGTCAAAACCAAACATTTAATAAAAATTGACTATTTTTATCTTCAATACCAAACATTTAATACATAGAAAAAGTTCAACGCTAAAATTATTTAATATCGTTAAATTTTTATCAAAATGATGTCAATTTAAGTTTTAAAAAAATTACAAGTTTGAGAAACTTCGTTGCAAGATTCAAACTTCCATTCTTGTGGTTAAGGGAAATATTTCTAACCAACGGTTCTATACCAACATATATGAAAATGTCAATTTTGTTACGTATTTTAGAGCATGTACTACAAAGTATTAAAGCGATTTGACGAAAACGTTTCGATGAATATAATTTTTCTCTTTTTTTTATCCACAAACTTATCATTAAGATTGATAATAATTAGCAGTTAGACATGATACAATCCTTAAGAGTACGTAACAAAAGCATTGAAAGAGAGATGAAGAAGCCATAGCCTCTATAACCATGTGATGGACAACTTGATTAGAGGATCTTGGCACCCATTTAAAGTTAATAGCTTCAAAGTGTCAACTCCATAACCTGATTTCACGGATCCAATTATAGAGGCCAAAGTGAACTGCCTTTCCATTTAGAATTTTCCAAGCCTCAAAATTATACCCTTCAAAAATTATATGTCTATAACCTCTAATCCATGATTGTTGCATAGCCATAAGAAGTGCTTGTAATTCCGACTCCAATGCACTCGAACATGTCAAACCCTTACCGCATCCTGCTTCCAAATAACATCCGAGAAAGTCTCGCAAAATCCATCCCGCAGAGGAAATCGTATTGACAGAGAAACCACCATCGTAATTACACTTAACCAATCCTGATGATAGTCTCTCCTAGTGAGAGTTGGTAGAGCCATGGGTCATTGGGGATTCATCAGTCTGAAGACAAACTTCAACCCACTCCTCTGTATCTTGTAGAGCCAGCTGCACATCTTTTAACCAATGTGTATGTTGCCATGAATAAAGTAACTTGTTTCTACTCTTCCAAATCCTCTACAAAACCCATAACGAAAGGTGAGTCAACAGGTCCGGTACAACATAGCTCTTGAACCCGTCAACTATGACTTGGAGTTTACGTTCGAAAGGGACAGTGGAATCATAGAGAATAGAGGGTTCGAGATTAACTCCACGCCACACAGCTTGGGCATGAGAACACCCGAAGAAGAGATGTTCCTCTATTTCGGGACTAGACCAACATCTCTTACATTGTATATCGTTGGTGATGTAACGTTGTTGTAGTGTCGAAGCAATTGGTAGGAGTTTGGTAAGCATTCTCCAAAAAAAATGTTTAAGTTTCGGAGTTGTGCTTAACGACCATATTTTACTTTTTAGATGCAAATTCTGACTAGGAGGAACTTCACCCGAGGGATGAAAATGTGAACTCAACCAATAGCCAGATCGAACTGTGTAAAGCCCATCATTGGTGTAGTGCCAACCGACAATGTCAGGAACCAAACTTGAACTTATCTTCATACTCTTGATTAACTCCACATCCTCTGTAGCCATGTTAGCTTCCATTAACACCACATTGCATTGATTGCGACCAGAAAGTTTCATTTCATGCACTTTAGTAAGTTGCTGAATGGGACCAATCAGTTGTTTCGCTGGACGAGGAGGATGCGTGGGAAACTAAGGATCATGCCAAATTCTCGTCTCTTCTCCCTGTCCAATGAGACATCATACTCCATGACGAAGTAAATCTCTCCCTTCCAGCAGACATCACCACACAAATGAAGGTTTAGAACCAACTCCAGCATCCATAATAAGTGTAAACGGAAAATATCGACCCTTTAGAACCCTGGAATCCAAGCTGGTAGGATTGTAAAGCACCCTCCATAATTGTTTACCGAGCAAAGCGATGTTAAATTTTTCAATATCATTGAATCCCAACCTGCCTTCATTCTTTGGAAACCCCATTCTCCTCCAAGAGAGCCAATGCATCCCTTTACGATCACCCTTACTCCACCAATAATGATTAAGCTCCTTTTCAATTTCCTTACAAATACCAATTGGAAACTTAAAGCAGTTCATCGAGTAAACAAGAAGTGCTAAAGCAACTGTTTTAAGCAACACTTCCTTTCCCGCTTCTGAAAGAAATCGATGTGACCAACCTTCTGGTAGTTGTATAACCTTTTCAACAAGATATCTAAACATATCTTCTTGCGTCATCAGACCAGTTCAGGAAAACCAAGATATATACCTCCACCCCCTTCATTATGTATATACAGAGTGCATCGAAGGTTAGTCTTCATAGCATCAAATACCCGTCTTCCAAAAGTGATCGAAGATTTTTGGAGATTAATTGCTTGGCCTGATACCCGCTCATATTCTGTTAAGATCCGCTTTATCATTTTGCAAGACTTCGGATGCGCATGAAAAAACACAAAAACATCGTCAGCGAACATGAGATGGTTTATGGTCGGTCCATGGCTACTAACTTTTATCCTTTTAAGCTTATTTCTTGAAGCCGCAAACGATAACATATTACTTAAAACCTCAGCGCAAAGAAGGAATAGATAAGGTGACAACGGGCCTCCTTGTCTAAGACCTCGAGCTGGTAATAGCTTCCCATGTGGAGTCTCGTTGATCAACACAGAGTAGGAAACAGATTGAAAACATCTCATAACCCAGTGGATCCATGTAGCATCAAAACCCATATGAACCATTACCTCTTGTAAAAACATCCACTCAACACGATCATACGCCTTGGAGATATCCATTTTTAACGCCATATAAGAATTGGCCCACCGACGTCATGATTTTAATGAATGGAGATGTTCTTGCGCAATAATGACATTGTCAGTAATATGGCGACCAGGTACAATCGTAGCTTGGTTTTCAGAGATGAAGTGACCAAGAAAAGGCTTTAAGCACTGAACCAAGATCTTCGAGATATTTTGTATCGGACATTGCATAAAGAAATCGGTCGGAGGTCACCCATAGATTTTTGTAGCTCTGTTTTTGGTATAAGGCAAAGGTTAGTATGATTGACAGACTCTGGAACTCGGCAAGAAGAAAAGAAAGCACGAATCTCCTGGATCATATCCCCTTTTATTTCCTCCCAAAAGTGTTGAAAGAAAGCACCCGTAAACACGTCGGGTCCAAGTGTTTTATGAACCCCAATACCAAATACTGCAGTTATGATTTCTTCATCAGTCAACTCTTGAGTGAGGGCCTGGTTCATCTCTAAGGTAACATGCCGCTGGAAGCCTTGAAAAGCTTGAGTGTAATCCATTTGAACCTCAGATGATAACGTAAAGAGATTAGAGAAATAGTTGATAGCCTCTGCGGCTATAGCTCTATCCCCACGTTGAATGTTCCCTACGACATCCTCAATTATCGTCAATCTATTCCGTGCCAAACAATTTTTTGTAGCTGCATAAAAGAACTTAGTGTTCCTATCGCCAAGCTTAAGCCACTATATACGACTTTTAACCTTCCAAAAATGTTCTTCATCTCGATAAGCAGATGTTAATTCCTTTTGAATTCTTTTCCTCTCAGTAGTATCAGCACCTGTAGCATAAGCTTCATCAAGCTTCTTTTTTTATTTGGAAATTCTAATTGAAGCATTAGTTTTATGTTGACGTCGCCACTTGCCAATCACCTCTCTGCAGGTTGCTAGTTTGGCGTTAATAGACTGGTGCATCCCTGTATTGTTGTGCCATTCATCAGTCATCGTCTCTTTGAACCCTTCCCTTGTAATCAGGCTATAATCATATCTAAAATTACCTTGTCGAGCAAGCTCTTGAGAAGCCAACATCATGACCATAGGGTGATGGTCTGATCCTTCGAAAGGTAAATACTTTGTGTAAGCTGATGGGTACAACGCAAGCCACTCTGAATTAGCCATTGTTCTATCTAAACAACATCAAATATCGTGTGTATGTCTCTTTCCCGACCAGGAGAAGCGATCACCAATAGCTTTCACGTCAGATAATCCACAAGTAGAGAGCATACGATTAAAATCTGCAAAAGTATGAGCAGGCCGAACTGGACCTCCCCCTTTCTCGTTGTTATTTCGTATTTCATTAAAATCTCCAGCCAACAGCCATGGGTTAAATCTATAGATTTGGATTCTTCCCAAACGTTCCCACAGATAGTTACGGTTTCTCGGATCAGGATAGATGTAAGACAAATAAAATTGATTTCCATTAATTTTCACAAAGCAGTCTACAAAGTTTGAAGAAGAGAAAACAACATCTAAATCAACAAATTTCTTCCATAAAAGTGCAATACCACCACTACGTCCCACATGAGCAACAATGTAATAAAAGTCATAGCGAACCTCACAACAAAGAGCTCTGATCCTATCATCCTATTTTTTGGTCTCAAGTAGGCAAATGATGTCCGAGAGGTATTTTCGGCATACCTCCTTTAGGCGTCGAACTGTCAAGTCAATGCCTATTCGTTGAATGTTCCAAATCATTGTACTCATGGTGAATTGGGTGGAGACGGCTCCACAAAACCCTGAAACTGAGATTGATTAGTATAATCACCATGCACTTCATCGGGAACCGCAAACTGACCAGAAACAGAGGAAGCAATATGACTGGAACTCACAACCTCATTTCCTACCATATGAAGAACATTCAGGCATGTACCTCCTCCCAATTCATCACCATTTGATCCCTGGTCCAAGACTGTCTTTCCTTGATCACAATGCTCCACCTCATGTCGTGTACCACTACTTTCTCCTTGATCCAACAACTTGACTTTCCTCTGACTTGCACTCCAGAAGTTGTCAACAAACTTACGCTTACGTTTAGCTCTTTCGTGATCGCCTTCAGTTTCTTCATATGTAGCATATAAAAACATTAACTCATCCGGACAAGGATCCAGATCAGTCTGTACCTGACTAGAAGGCACATTGATGTCCTCTCGTCATTTGAGCCACCTCAGGGACAAGATCATCCTGAGCCTCTTGTGGTTCCTCACTGTCTGCAGCAAACCCATTCTCAGTCTCATGAAGATGTACCTCTTGTATTTCAGGTTGAGGATCATCATGGTCGTTAATCTCCTGGGGGTCAATTTCACGTATCTGGACTCCACCCTGTCTACATACCGGAGGAAAACCACCATCTCCAGCATCATCATCAGGTCCACCATTCAGAATATCACCTTCTGGTAACAAACAGGCACCTAGCTCGTGGGTTAACATACCACAGACATCACATAACCCCCTCAGCCTCTCATACCTTAGCTGTAAAAGGGTATTCTCACCAGGAGTGAATTGAAAGGACCTCTGGAATCGCAAAGACTCTCTCACATCCCAACTCACTTGCACACGAACATACTCCACACAGATTGCCAAGGCTGAAACATAATCCACCTCCATCAATTGACCAATGGCTCTCCCAATATGCGCAATCACCTCTCTATTGGTAAATTGGAAAGGGGTCCCACAAATCTGGATCCAAAAAGGGATGAAGAACATCTGCTACGAGTTTAGGAGAGGAGTCCATCGTTCCAACATTAACATACGATCTGCGAAGGCCCAGGGTCCGCGGCGAAGGACAGCGTTGAGGGATTTTTCAGAAGGGAACACGAACTGAAATCGCCGACCCTTGACAATACGCCCATACACAAGACCATCCAGTCCCCAGACACGAGGGAGGGTAGGAATGATCGAATAGAGATTTTGGCGTCAGGGCATAACCGGCCGTCCAATGAGCACATACCGATTCTCCATGGCGGCTTGAATCACTACATCCAGCGGGAGCACAAAGGGTTCATCATTGATTCCAAAATCAAGATCTTGAAGATGTCGATGAAGGTTATCAACCATTTTTGAACAAGAAATCAAAAATTTAGTGAAAGATGTTGTGAATTTTAAGTCGTTAAAGAAGTCTGGAATTAACATCGGAAGACACCAGCAATATTTATAGACACCAGCGAAATCCTCTTGCAAATGTTCATCACAATGACCACTAAGAAACATCATGGAGATAACTTCCAAATCATGTAGAGACTGACCCACAACCGCTACACCACCGGAAAAACCGCTCTCAAGCACCGGAGAAGTGGCGAGGAAACAATAACTGCTAATCACTTTCGTAATCGCCTTTTTCCTTTTTATTACCACAAATATTTATTCTTTTTATTTTTTGTTTCTAATATAATTTTTCTCTTTATACACATGTTCCATTCCACATATTTTATGGATTCCTACCAAAAGAAAATGGAAATCCCTAATAAAATTGTGAAATCTAAATATTGCATCGACATATTTTGTTTGGTGTGTAGGACAATTTGCCAAAGAACATTTCTGGTGCATTTTTTCCGATCGTGCTCTTGGGTTAAGCAAAGGCGCTTATATGACAAGCGATAGGATCATTAACCCAGGAGTCCGATCCTTTAGTGGATTGAGCCACACAATGCCATACCCATGAGTATAACCCTCCATAAAATACTCTATACCTCTAGGAATATTTGTCAAATTTGGACTAAATTATCATTATTTTAAAAATATATATAAATAAATTAAAAAAATATAAAAAGTAAAACCATATGCATAAATTTTCTTACATGATTAATTTTGTTTGGTAAAATCAATACTCAAAATTTTTTATTTGTTATTTTACATCAACTAGAATTTATATTCTACGTTGTACTTTGAGTAGAATATGTATTCTAACTTTTAATTCATATTTAGAATACATCTTCTAACTTTTGTTCTATATTCTACGTAGGTTAGATTATACATATTCTAATCTTTTTGTGATAAGCTATTAGTTAGCATACGTATGCCTTTATCCTAACTTGTGTTCAATGTTCAACGTAGATTAGAATACGTCATAAATTTTTGCTCTTTCATCTATCTTATTTAGAATACGTATTCCACGTTATTCTAGTCGTTCTTTGATGTGGGGTCAAATTTTACCCCAATTAAAACCTAACTGCAAGTGTACAACATTCGTAGTAATACTTAGGGATCGAATCCACAGGGACTAGTAGTCACATTTAGAATCTATACGATTTTGGACTAAGCTAAGAACAAAATATGCAAGGGTGTTGTCACTATTTTTTATTTGGTTTTTATGATGTTATTGATGCATATGAATCTACTCTACATGCTCATTTACAAAGGATAGATCAATGATAAGATATGCATCATACAATAGAAAGTTATAGTAAACAAGTAGGAGTTAAAAATGACAAGGGGCATTAAGTTTCGGTCTAGAACACAACTACTAAGGTAAATCCTCTCCACTTTCGAGGTTCGAGATTCTATGTCTAAATACCAAGATGCATCGACTTTCACACGGGTCATTAATATAAAAACACACATTAACTCGATCAAGACTAATTGTTCACGATTATAAAGTCGATCTACTTTCGAAGCCTACCTAGAAAGGCTCACCAAGTACTAGTTCCAGCGGTAAGTCAAGATTTTTGGAATGGATACCGCTATAGATCTATTCCCGTACCAGCTTTCATAGGGGAAAAATATTAATGAATGAATAAAGGTGATAACGTTGTTGATAAAACCTAATCGACTAATAATCTTGTTCAAGTAAACTCATTGCTTCCTTGTAATCTATTGTCTAACATGCAAACTAATAGATTAAAAACATGTAAACACAAAATCAATCATGGCAGCAAGCATTCATATCAAACCAAAGGGAGAAGGATAGATAAAACCGAATGATGGAAGACATATGAATGTATTGAGATGAGACGGATCCTTAGGAGGCTACAAGGGGCACGACCCCAAAGGGTGTCATCCTTGCCTCCTTAGACACTTATTCAATCTAAAACCTAAATAACTCTCTTCAAAACAAAAGCTAAAAACAACTACTTATAGTACATTTCCTCATTAGGTCAAAAGTGTGAAACCGGGCTTTTAAGGCCTCAAAATGTTGGGCTTCGTGCAAAAACGTTTTGGGTTGAGTTCTTGGGCACAAAAGGCTTGGAATAGATCCATTTGAGTCTAGAGAATGTCATATTTGAAACCCAAATGGTCTTCCTTTTGTTTTGGCCTTTCTACGCATCCTTAATCTGCGAGGCAGCTGGACCAGTCTTCAGTAATATTAGTGTAATTCTTTGTATACGGCTCCAAATGATGCAAGAACACCTTTATCTGAAATCTAATTCAATTCTCTAGCTCATGTAAAAATTTCATCAAAATCCATTGAGAGAAACGCCTTCATTTTGGATGATAATTCTGCGGAAACTGTCCAGAAACTTACTTTGCTCCAATTAGCTCCACAAAACTTGAAATATCTTTGGTTGACCTGAAATGACTTTAAGTACCACAAATAGAAGAAAAATACTTCTAATCATTGAGAATTGCATAAAAACACCAATAAAACATACTAAAATTTGAAAAAAGTGGTAAAATAATGATGTTATTATTCTTCTATGTTCTGCATAGTTTAGAATTGATATTTCACCTGTTTATCTTTGTTTTACCTATTTTAGAAAATCTCTTATGTGCTTTTATTTATTCGGTTGAAAAATCAGAGGAGATATAGGATTTAAAGATTGTAAAGGTAAGTGAATCAGAAAAGTATTCATTGAATATTTCTTTCCTTCCACGTTTTTCATTGTTTCTCTCTCTCTCTTACGTTTTTTCTTCGTCGTTTTCACTCTTCGTCTTGGCTTTTCTCTTCTTATGCTTCCTTTCTCTCTTCTTCTTCTATACTACAATGATGTATATCAATAACATATGGTGTTTTGAGATCGACTATGAGTAAGGAGTGGAAATTCATTGTCAATGGATGAAAACGACATTGATTATTCAATTTGGAGACATATGGGAAATAAAAGAAAACAATTTATTAAGGTAATTTTGGATTGGCATTATTAGAAATCTCATTTTTTCAATTGAGATTACTAAATATTTATAAGAACAAATCTATCTCAATTTAGCTCTTTTAGTCAAATTTCCCAAACTTTAGTCACATAGTTTTAGGTGCTGAGAATTTTAATAGCAAATTACAACTATTCCCTTAATCCACCAACATCATCTAAAAAATCATTAAAACTCTAGCTATTTGATTGAATGCATCCCCCTATATGTGTTTAAAGATTTTTTTGTTTTAAAATAAGTGTCGTTTTAGATTTTTCAAAGTGGTTTTTGTTACTGAACATCAAATAGAACTTCAATTCTAATGATGAGCATTAACAATCAACTTTTTTTAAAGGGTATAATTGAGTTTTTAATATGTTTATTAAATTTTATGTAACAAACCCTAAACAAGGTTTAATCATTTATAGTGAAATATAGGAAATATTCTTTCTATAATTCATCAATTTATAATATTACAATTGCAAACCCTGGACAAAGAAGCATATTGCAAACAATGCTCAACTTATAGCGACAACTCAATTTGCTTTGGATGTTGTCCTAAGTGATTCACGGGATGATCAGGCAGAGACTGAACGTCTTCAATCTATTCTTAAGGCAGCTTATAGCGAGGAGGAGAAGTTTTGGCATCAATGAGTCGTGTGTTGTGGTTGTAATATGGGGACCGCAACTCTGTGTACTTTCATGCTTCCACGAATGCTCTCCGGGCAATTAATAGAATCACAATTTTGGAAGATGACCAAGGAATACCATGCTTCAAGGATCATGAGTTGGTTCAGACGGTCACCACCTTTTACAACTCGCTATTTGCCACGGAAGTGAGGAGTGACTTTATTATGGTTGAAAAAGCGCTAGAACCCAATGTCATGACAACAAAGGAGGTAGCTTTAATCCGCATCCCAACATTGGAGGAAATTAAGGACGCGGTTTGGGCTATTAACCCCTGAAAAGCTCTAGAGCTTGTTGGATTCTCATCGGGGTTTTTTCATTCTTTCTGGAAACCTGAGGCCCAAAGATTATTTACGACGGGAGCTTTTCCTAGAAGGTTAAATGAACCACATGTTTCGTCTCGTTCTTAAGATCTAGAATACCTTGCAAGTCTCACATTATTGGCCTATTGCTCTCTGCAATGTTTTCTACAAGATAATAGCGAAGATTTTAACATCCCAAATGCGTGTAATATTATTGCTTCCCATCTCAGAGAACCAATCGGATTTCATCCTTGGATGAGTTATTTCTAACAATATCCTCGTTACCCACGAGATCTTGCATTATTTGCGGCTTTCTAAAGTAACTAAGCGGAGTTATATGATGATGAAAACATGCATGAATAAGGCATACGATAGGATTAAGTGGGACTTCCTCCAGGCTGTATTAGAACGATTGGGTTTTCATAGCATATGGATAGGCTAGATAGTGGAGTGAGTCAATAAAATTTCCTACTCTTTCCTCCTTAACGGAGGCCCACAGGGACATTTTTCTCCTTGAAGAGGGCTTCGTCAAGGGATCTTTTATCGCCTTGTTTGTTTACTTTATGTACTGAAGTTCTCTCGAGAATTTGCCACAAAGCACATGCTTCAGGGATCTTATCGGGCGTTAAAATTTCTCGTTGTAGTCCATCGCTTAGTCATCTTTTGTTTGTAGATGACACATTATTTTTTGTAGATCTAGTCCGACGAGTTACCGTGCTCTAAGAGGTATCATATGATCGTACGAGAGACCTTCAGGTGAGGTTATAAACACATCAGTTGTATTCTCTTCCAAAACTGCAGCTACTAGACATTTTTGGTAGCCAATCAGATTTTGAATATTCATCAAGAAGGTGGATTAGGAAAGTACTTAGGCCTTTTGGAGAATTTTGACAGGTGAAAACGTGACATATTCACATCAATAGTTGACCGAATATGCCACAAAGTGCTGAGTTGGTCAAAATGTTTCCTCTCGCCTGGTGGGAAACGAGTCTTATTCAAGGTTCTTCTCTCCTCCATTCTCTCGTACGCAATGTCTTGTTTAAGATGCCACATTCTCTTTACCAACGTATCCGGTCGATGCTCACACGGTTTTGGTGGGATGATAAGATGGACAAGCGGAAGACAAGATGGATCTCCTGGGAGACACTCACCCTACCGAGAGAAATAGGTGGACTAGCGTTTCAGAACATAAAAGCTCATAATGATTCTTTATTGAGGAAGTTGAGTTGATAAATGATTAAGGCTCATAATGCCTCGGTGTCCCAAGTTAATTTGGGGAAATATTGTCATAATTCCTCCTCTATGGACTGCAAGCTACCATCAAATTCATCTCATGGATGGAGGAGTGTGGTTGAAGGACGATCAGTTCTTCAAAATTGTCTCGGTTGGCATGTTGGTTATGGTGCTTTGGTCCGGGTATATGACGACAATTGGCTCTCTACATAGCTCCCTTTGCGTCCTGTCAGACCACCACTTGCTATCTTTCTGACCTCTGTGTAGCTGATCTTATCCTGCTTGAGATGAGACAATGGATCGAGTTAATTAAGGAGATCTTACCATTTTGGGAAGGCCACTTACGAAAGTTTCCACTGAGTTCGATCATTAATGAAGACCACCACGTTTGGTTCCCAGTTAGGAATGATTCATATTCAGTGAAATCGGTGACACTCAAAGAAAACCGCTCGTAATGATGGGATAGAAGACTCTGGTTGGGAAAAGAACATATGGAAATTTTGGGGTTTTCCAAAATGCAATTGCTTCTCTGTAAGTCTTTAGTTGGGACAATGCCGATGGGATCTTAGATTTTGCGACGTCAATTGCTATCGAATGATATTTGTATCAGATGTTGAGTCTTTGAAACAGAGAAACACGTTTTCTTCCATTGCTCTGTCTCTTAGAAAATTTGCGCCACTAAATAATTTGGTTTTTTCATAGCTCCCCTCTCTGTCGATGTTCCTTAACAAGCAGCAAAATCTTTACTCTGCCTCCATCTCAACTTCACACTTCGCTTTGGTGGTATTTATGGGTGGCAAGAAACCAGTTCTTCTTCTCTCAAAGAGTATTACTGAGAGTGATGGAGTAACGAATGCGATATGCAACGCGGCCGCTTGGAAAAAAGCCCGTGAAGCTAAGTGTAAATCGCCTTCCCCATCGCCACCAAGTCTGAATGTCTCTACATCTCCAATAATTGCCCTTATTCTTTGCTGCTATGTAGATGCAACTTGGTTGAAGACAAACATCACGTTGTGGAATGGGATGTGTGATTTTTTCTTCCACTAATAAGAAACTGACGAATTTCCCTGATACACGTGCTTTTGTCAGCTCGGCGTTAATGGCAGAGGCTTATGCTGCATTCGTAGTGATCTCATTTGCAAGGTCTCATGAATTTCTTGAACTCCGAGTTGTCTCTGATTCACAAATGCTAGTCAATACCCTCCGAACATATGGTTGGATAAATGAGATTCATGTTATCTTGTCTGATGTTAATGATCTTTATAATATTTTTCGCTCCATTTCTTTTGATTACCTGCTTAGGGAAAATAATGTTTTGGCTGATATATTGGCTAAGAAAGCTTTATATGGCTCCTCAACTTCTCTGACTAAAGCTAAATAAAACTATTTGATGTTTGACCAAAAAAATAAAAACATAAATGTTAATATACATGATCGGCTGTGAACAAATGTTCATCTAAGAATGTCTAACAATTTTATGTTGCATGGGCTACTAGAAATATCGTAAAAAGGAGAGAGCAACATGTGCTTCGAAATACTTGAGCTACCACAGATCGTTTCTATTTAATTATGCTTGAAGAGCAAGGCAAAACTGATAAAAAGAAAAAGTAGATCCCGTTGTTTTGTGTGCATTAAGTTTGTTTATAAAATTATAAGAATATAGTTATATAATAGACTATAATAGATTTAAGCAAGTTGCAATTAATAAATACTTTTATCTTTCTTTAAAACTATTTTAAGTAAAATTCTCATTTTTTATACAAAAATTCTAGATTTCGCTAGGCCGTAGTTGGGGTTGAAGTTAGGTCTAACGCCTAACTAAAATAACGGCAATTAAAATGAGATTAGTCGAAAACTAGTTTTCATATTACTTGATATTTTTAATTTAATCTAATTTTATAAATATATAATAAAAGTATAACTTTGACATTTATATATTTTGGCTTGTTTTATGTCAAACTAATTAATTTATATAATTTTAAAACATATAATAAATTTTTATCTAATTTACGGATCTATTTTAATCAAATGTTTAATATAATAATTTTAATAGTATAATATTTAGAAAAAACGAATTTATGCGAAAACTAATCGAGCCACCACCAATATTTTTTTTTGAAAATATTCGCTTAGACAAGGATTTTTGGAACATGGCCTTATACACGTCAGCGGCCATCCACAGTAAAAATCAATGGTTCAAAGCATATTTTGTTTGACTTCTCCCACATGGTGGGAATTTTCTTTTCTTATAAAGGTTAGATATTTTTCTTTCTCTCAATGTCAAAAGAAATACAATAATAGTAAATTAAGACTATTTCGAAATTTTGAACATCACGTTCACAACACAGTACTTTCCGTTTCCTAATAAATATACTGTGCAAAGTTAAAATTATATTTCCTAGTAAGTATTATTTTATTTCTAAAATATAGTATATTAGTGAGTTTCTGATTAATGTTTGACGGTAAAAAATAATAATATATATTAGTGTATTAAGTATTGAAATATAATTTCACTGTATCATACTTAAATAAAATATAATTTGTGTAAGTATGACAACATTAAATTAAATAGAAGGATTATTATTCTGTAAATTTTAATATAGATAATAATCAATACTATAATAATATTCGAGTCTGTACAAAAAATATGAAACCTAAATATTTTTGAGAAATTCCCTTAGATAGCACACTTTTGTGTTTTGGGGCCACATATAGCATACAAACCCAAAATTCCCAACCCTAACATATTTAACACACGGTATACCGAAAATACCCCTGTCTAATTTTGGGTTTAGGGTTTAGGGTTTAGGGTTTAGTGTTTAGGGAAAATGAGAACCCTAAGCCACATTTTAAAAATGGTCAGGGGTAAAATGGTCATTCTAACATTTTAAAAATGCTATACGTGGAAAACCCTAAGCCACATGCTAAGTGTGTCCAGAAAATGAAAAAATATGCTATATTTGAGAATTGCCCAATATTTTTAAGCTCTACAAAGTTGACATTTCATCAAAAGTATTTGAATGATAAATCAAAACTTTTCAATATACTTTTTATTTATTTTTTAATCCCTAAATCTTTAAATCTTTAAATCACTCAAATCAAATAAATAATTCTCTTAAACTAAAAACTAATTTTCTTTCTCTTTCTCTTTCTTCATTACAACAAATCATATGTGTTGTATCATTTATAATATTTGTTTACATCATTTTTTGATGGACGTAAATGAATTTATATTATTTTTACAAGTGACTCTGTAAATGGTGACTCCAATTTTCAGTTGATGCAAGTAGTTCCATCATTTATTTTAAATGATGTTAATATAGGTCAGTTGTAAAATGACGAACGTAAGTGTTCATATCATTTTTAGTAATGATTCAAATTATATAGTTTTAAATAATTGATTTTATATTTGACTAAAAATTTTATATTAGTTTTACTTTAATATATAATTAATTTTATCTCTAAATTTATTTATTTTATTTATTTTAAATGTAATCATTTCCAAACACTAGTGATTAACTTTATTACTAAATTTGTTTTGTTTTTTTTTTTATAAATATATGATTTTGTATATTAATTAATTTTTGTATATAGAAAAAAGTGAATTTTGGCATTCATCAAAGTCTTGATAAAATATTTACTAGTGCTTCACTATTAACAATAAATCACAATTAACAACAACAAACATTGAAACCTTAATCAAACTCAGTAATAAATACAATGATCTTAACTTTTAATAGAAAAAATGTTATGAAGTAATATTAAGATCGATTTGTTATGCTCTTGATTTATGCTTCTTCTAATTTCCATTATATTACTTTTGGTAACATTACTTTTTCTATGCTTCGTCTCTTCTACTGATAGTGTGAGGGTTGCCATTTGGTTCATGATTAAAGATCCATAGAATCAACATTTTACTTGAATAATTTGACACTTTCATTCCACAAAATTTTAGATGAAATCAAATGATTTATCTATAAAAAATATTTAATTGCAAAATTTTATTTGGAATATTGCAAGCACATTTAGCAGAAAGTAATAGTTTATTTGTTGTGCTTCAAAACTTATAAAAATGATAGAGAATAGGAGAATGTTTGAAGGTAAAATGATAGAAAATAGAAACACTTTTGAAGGTTTGGATGAATGTTGGAGAAATATCTCTGAAATTTTGTTTTTAAAGATTGTTAAGAAACAACAACTTACAAAAATACTGACATGAAATAAGGAGAAAGAACTATTTTTTATTTTAAAAAGGAGATACTAAAGAAGAAAATAATGATTTTGTTTTTTCTAAGATTTTGTTTGAAAGTATTAAAAAAACACTACAAGAAAACACGCAAAATTGCGAAGAAAATTTACGAGGAAATTGCGACCAATATGCTATAAAAATTGATTGGTCGCAATTTCGTAGCAATTTTGTGACTGCATATTGTTCTTAGCAATTTCCTCGCAAATATGCAAGGAAATTGCGAGGAACCTTTTGCAGTCGCAAAATTGCGATGAGATTGCGACCATTTAGCAAAAGATGGTTATTTCCTCGCAATTTCCTAGCAATTTTTGCGAGGAGTTAGCGAGGATACCGGAAAGTTCGGTTGAAACGATTTTCTGGTGTGAAAATTTTTTGCTAGGGCATTTTTGGTCGCAAATCACTCGCAAAATTTTCTTATATATACAACTCTACACTTTCCCATTTTATTCACAACTTCTTCAAAACAAAAAAAAGTAAAGAAAAATCAAAAAAAAAATGTCGAGCTGGGAGCCTGACATTTTCACCGTTCGAGGATGGATGTATAGGCACAGAGATCCTGATACCGGTGAAGTAATAAAAGAGTACCAGAACGGTTTGCACGGATTCATCTATCAAGCGACAAACAACTTCCTTGCGCAAGAGCACAATAAAATCTTTTGCCTTTGTGCGAAGTGTCAGAACGAAAAGTATATCTCAATTGACAACGTGAAGAAACATTTATATAATAGAGGGTTTATCCCAAATTACTATCTATGGGTTTCTCATGGGGAAAATTGTAATGTTGAAAAAGGTAGTAGCTCTAGTCGTGGGAACCTAAGTAGAGGCAGAACTAGTGGTCATACGCAGCATGAAACAGAAAATAGATTTCATGATATGGTTACAGATGCATTTCAGAATACATCATATGCATGTCAAGAAAATACAAAATTGCTGATGTTCAAAATTATGAGGAACCCAACGTAGATGCAAAAAAATTTATGATATGTTAGACGTTGCTAATCAACCTATCTACGATGGATGTAGAGAAGGTCTGTCTAAATTATCATTGGCATCTAGAATGATGACAATTAAAAGCGGTTACAACTTACCCGAGAGCTGCATGGATGCATGGGCAGATTTATTTAAAGAGTATTTACCTGCGGATAATAATTCGACTGAGTCTTATTATGCAATTCAAAAATTGGTTTCTAGTCTTGGGTTACCATCCCAAATGATTGATGTATGCATCGACAACTGCATGATATTTTGAAAAGATGATGAAAAGTTNGGATGTGGTACTTGCCAATCACTGATAGGCTAAATCGACTATATCTTTCAGAAAAGACCGCGGCTGCGATGAGATGACATGCAAAACATAAAACTGGGAATGGAGAGATTACACATCCGTCTGACGCGAAAGCATGAGAATACTTTCAGTTGGTATACCCTGATTTTGCTAACGAGTCCCGAAATGTGTATCTTGGTTTGTGTACATATGGGTTCAGCCCGTTTGGAATGTCAGGTAGAAACTACTCCTTGTGGCATGTCATTTTGACACCTTACAATCTCCCACCCGAGATGTGCATGTTGAGGGAATTTCTGTCCATGAGCATTTTAGTGCCCGGACCTAAGCACCCGAAGAAATCCTTACACGTTTTCCTCCAATCTCTCATCCAAGATCTGCAACATTTGTGGTATGTAGGTGTCCGTACGTTCGACCAATCACAACAGAGGAACTTTAAGATGCGGGTGACACTTATGTGGACCTTTAGTGACTTTCCCGCATACAGAATACTATCTGGTTGGATAACCCATGAAAGGGTATCATGTCCTTACTGTGCACATCA
This sequence comes from Anastatica hierochuntica, assembly GCA_900406275.1. NCBI lineage: Eukaryota > Viridiplantae > Streptophyta > Magnoliopsida > Brassicales > Brassicaceae > Anastatica > Anastatica hierochuntica. Next base: position 25,923 of record OVAN01003949.1, read on the forward strand.
ATATGAAGCATTTCAACTTAAGCACGGACGTAAACCTTGCTGATTTGATTGTCATCGTCGATTTTTGTCGATGTCCCATCCTTACAGGAGGAACAGGAAATTTTTCAGGAATAACAAAGTTGCGAAGCTTCCTCCTCTAGTGTATATGAGCGGTGACAATGTGTTGGAGCAGATTGACTATTACTATGCTCAAGAAACAGTGAAGTGGGGGGAAATTGGCACAAGAAACAGAACATGTCTGATGGATATTTAGAAAGTCATAATTGGCATAAAAAGAGCATCTTCTGGAGCTCCCATATTGGAAAGATCAATTGGTTCAGCACAATCTTGACGTGATGCACATCGAGAAAAACTTTTTCAATAATATCATGCACACGCTTCTCAATGTGCAGGGTAAGACGAAAGACAATGTCAAGTCTAGACGTGATTTAATTGAAATTTGTGCTCGAAACGATTTGCATATTACAAGAGATGGGAAGTTACTTGTGTCTGCCTTCCGATTAAAAGAAGAAGCAAAGAGAGCACTGTTTGATTGGGCAAAACATTCTGTAAAATTTTCAGATGGTTATGTCTCAAATTTTTCAAGGTGTGTTGAGCAGGGACAAAAATTTTCTAGCATGAAAAGCCATGATTGCCATGTACTTATGCAACGGCTCCTACCTTTTGCTCTACGCGAGTTACTCCCGCAACATGTACACAAGGCAATAGTGGGTAATAAAATCTATGAACTGTCTATGATTCAATATATAAAATAAGTACTACTCTAACATTTGTTTCATATACATGCATTGGATTATCTTTTCGCGATTTATGTGCGCAGACATTAACGGAGGATGGAATTGCAAAGATGGAAAGTAATATTCGATTCTGCTTTGCAACTTGGAAAAGATATTTCCCCCTTCCTTCTTCGATGTTATGGAGAATCTCCCGATTCACCTCCCGCATGAAGCATCTCTAGCCGGTCCAGTACATTTTAGATGGATGTACCCCTTTGAGTGATATATGGGATTCTTGAAAAATAAAAACCTAGCGAGAGTCGAGGGCTCGATCGTCGCTAAAAGTTTAATTGAGGAAACCTCTCACTTTACTCAGTATTACTTCAACCCAATAGTTCCGACAAAGAAAAACAGACCTCGTAGATACGACGATGGCGGCATAGCGCCTACGTACAATGTCCCCGATGTGCCTGACATCTTCTGCCAAATCGGGCGACTAGCGGGGAAGTTGAAGGAGGTATGGTGAGAAGACTTTAAATATACTTATAGTGCACATACTTATATTCTACGAAACTGTGAGTTCGTGCAACCAACCGAGAGGTACACATGCATGTCATTATTTAAATTTAATAATCAAATG
>OVAN01003950.1:0-25928 GCA_900406275.1 Anastatica hierochuntica
AAGAACCGAATGGATCCTAAATCTCGGAACCCAAAGAACTGGAACCGAATCGGAACTGAAATTTTGGAACCGAACCGAATAGTGTTTGGTTCCAATATGGATCCTAAGTCCCGGAACCGAGAGACCCGGAACCGGAACCTAATCGAAATATCCGAACCGAATACCCTATTTTCTTAAAAACAAATAAAAAATAATGGTTCGGTTCCGAGAAAAGAACCGAATGGATCCTAAATCTCGGAACCCAAAGAACTGGAACCGAATCGGAACTGAAATTTTGGAACCGGAACCGAGCCGAATAGTGTTTGGTTCCAATATGGATCCTAAGTCCCGAAACCGAGAGACCCGAAACCGGAACCTAATTGAAATATCCAAACTGAATACCCTATTTTCTTAAAAACAAATAAAAAATAATGGTTCGGTTCCGAGAAAAGAACCGAATGGATCCTAAATCTTGGAACCCAAAGAACTGGAATCGAATCGGAACTGAAATTTTGGAACCGGAACCGAACCGAATAGTGTTTGGTTCCAATATGGATCCTAAGTCCCGGAACCGAGAGACCCGGAACCGGAACCTAATCGAAATATCCGAACCGAATACCCTATTTTCTTAAAAACAAATAAAAAATAATGGTTCGGTTCCGAGAAAAGAACCGAATGGATCCTAAATCTCGGAACCCAAAGAACTGCAACCGAATCGGAACTGAAATTTTGGAACCGGAACCGAACCGAATAGTGTTTGGTTCCAATATGGATCCTAAGTCCTGGAACTGAGAGACCCGGAACCGGAACCTAATCGAAATATCCGAACCGAATACCCTATTTTCTTAAAAACAAATAAAAAATAATGGTTCGGTTCTGAGAAAAGAACCGAATGGATCCTAAATCTCGGAACCCAAAGAACTGGAACCGAACCGGAACTGAAACTTTGGAACCGGAACCGAACCGAATAGTGTTCGGTTCCAATATGGATCTTAAGCTCCAAAACCGAAAGAGTCGAAACCGAACGGTTCCGGGTAGGAACCAAACCGAGTACCTGAATGCCCCTGCCTACTCAGAACAAGAAACGGGTTTTTGAGTATCTTAATTAAGAGCCGCTTCTTAAAGGCTCTTACTTTTTTTTTTTGGTGAGAACAATTTTATTTTCGGATCTGTTTTGGATCCATTTCAGATTTTTTTTTTTGTTTTTCGGTTTTTGAATTCGTTACATATTCATTTACGATTTTTGAAGTTTCGGATCCGTTTCAGATCTGTTTAAAATATCCCGATCCAAACTCAAAATACCCGAAAATATCCGTTTCGGTTCCGTTTCAAATTCGTTTTTTTTTGTTTTTCAATTTTTGGATATGATACGGATCTGTTTACGATTTTTGGAGTTTCAGATCCGTTTCAGATCTGTTTAAAATATCCCGATTTGAACTCAAAATACCCAAAAATATCCGTTTCGGTTCCGTTTCATATCCGTTTTTTTCAGTTTTTGCATATGATACAGATCTGTTTACGATTTTTTGAGTTTCGGATCCGTTTCGGATCTGTTTAAAATATCCCGATCCTAACCCAAAATACCCGAAAATATACCTAAAAATACTCGAAAATATCCGAAAATATACCTAAAAATACTCGAAATATTTCGGGTTTTGTTTAAATAAAAAAAAATTATTTAAAAACTCCATTTAGAATTCTTGCAATAATAGACCAAAAATTGCTAAAAACCCCAAAAGAATTCTTATTCTAAGAAAATTAATAAAAAATAGCTAAGAACCCCAAATGCTCTAATAGAGCCCATTAAGAACGTTGCATATATAAAGTAACATGAAATCATATAAAGAAGAAAAGCCGCAGAAGTTGATTTTTGTTTAATTTGTGTAAGCTTCTCTCTAGGGTTTGAAAAGGCATGAAGAAACATCTTTCAATCGTCTCCGGACATGGAACACTGTCTTCGAACCGGGTAAGAGAATACTCAGATCCGATCCCCGTTGATCTTCTTATCGATATATTCTCGAGAGTCACTGCAAAGTCTATAGCTAGGTTTTGCTGCGTATCGAGGTTTTGGGCATCCATACTTCGAAGTCCTGATTTCACTGAACTTTTTTTTGACTAAGTCTTCGACTCGTCCACGACTTGTACTGGAAGAAGCTTTTTTGGCTATGATCCGATCAACAAATAGTTCAAAGTGTTGTTTTCTGATATGGTCACAATACAAAACTCATCGCGTTTTAACGTTGGAGTATGGTAAACGTTGTTTATGGAGGATAATACAAGGTCCAAAATTTCCTTATCGTCCTAGATTTGGCGAAATATGCGTAAACGGTGTTTTGTATTACGGAGCTGAGTTTGAAGGATTTCCTATTATAGTTTGCTTCGACGTTAGGTCTGATATTGAGTTACAGAACCTTCCAGATAGTTCTGGAACCTTCTATAGATAATACTAATGGTATTAAGATAAATATGAAATATGTTTATGATAAATATTAAATAGATTTAGATAGATTTGGATTTGGTTGTGGTGTTATCTCTAATTCCCTATAAAGCAGTTGTCTATAGTTGTAACAGGAGTAGAGTTCATTAATAATACACATATTTCCCTAAAGCTAGGAAACGTAAATGGTCTAGAATTATATGCGTGTTGCCGCCTTTATTGGATAACTGCAAGAAGATTGTTGGAACGACAAGTACCGGTGAAATCGTGTTTTCGCCTAACTATCTATCGAACCCTTTCTACATTTGCTTCTACGACACCGAGAGGAACACTTTTACAAGAGTCAATATTCATGGATTTGAAGAGTTTTCGGATCGTATAATTTCTAACTACATTGCATATTTTAAGCATTGTAAAGTTCAGGTTGACATCTCTCTTGACTATGCTGAGAATATGAAGTTTTTGTAAGTGTGTTCAAGGCTTCATAAATTGAGACTTTTACTAACGCATGAACCACATAATAATATTCTACTTAGCTACTTCTTATCTTTGTGTTGGTATATTGAGTTACTACTTGACTATATATGCCGTTGATTTATGCTAGTGGTTCCAATAATAAATTGTGTGAATGTGATCTTTTAAAAAACCGTTGATACGGATATAGTATGGATATTAACAAAAAAAAACCCCGATTCAACCGAAAAAACTGATTGGTTCAAAATTTCAGTATAATAGTATATAATATACAATAAAATTGAAAACAATCTATATATTATGAAAATATAGTTTTAGATTTTCAAAGTCTTAATTTATAATGATATATTAATTTAATATCAATGAAAATAAATCTTTATTATAAGGTTTTTGTTTAGATATTATTGTGATAATCTCTATTAACTTTGTTTTATTATTTGTATGTCATGTTATATAAATATGAACCCTAATATATTTTTTAGTTAAAAATGATATTAATACTTTAGATGTCATAACTAATTATTATAAAAAAAACTCGAAATTCTTAAAAATATAAAATAAAATAACACATGTTTATGATTTTCAATTTAAAACCGAATGCATTTAAATCGAACTAAACCAAAGTATATATTATTTTGTTTTAGTTTAAATCTTTATAAAGTGTTGCACTTGCAATTTATATGAAGAATTGTTTTGCTAGCTACTGAGTTATAATCATCACGGCATGATAAATGTGTGAAGATTCTGCAAAAAAAGGGTACCTCAAGAAGGCATTGTGATAAGGCTAACTAGAGTTGGGTGCTTGAATATTCGGGTTCGGATTCGGGTTCGGATTCGGATATTTTCGATTCTCGAATTTTCGGTTGTAGGAGTTTAGAACCATTTGGATATTTACGAATTTTGTTTCTGGTTTTTTTGACTTTTTCTTGGTTCGAATATTTAAACATCGAGAGAAAAAAACAAAAATATTTTCACGATCAGTATTTGAAAAAATATTAATTCAATTTAATGAAATTTGGTTGAAATTTAACATTTATAACTAAAAGATTTTGGTATTTAGGTAATTTAAAGAATTATGATAAAAAAATAATCAATTTTTTTTGACACAATCAGTATATTTATTTATAATTGTAAGTTTTGAATATTTAAATTATCTAAATCTAAATATAACTAATATAATTTGATATAAAATTATATTTATGGTATTTGAGATATCTACTCGGTTCTTGGTTTAGTCTCGGAATTTTTCGCTTTAGAAGTTTAGGATATGTTCAAGCTTTTACACTGGTTTCGATACCTCAATATTTTGATTCTATTTTGGTTCGGTTTTTTGAATCCGGTTATTTGGTCAGTAATTTACATGGTTTGATCCGGGTTTTTCTAATATATCACCCAATGACCCGACCCGTATTGTTCGTTTTTCTAACATCACCTCTCCAACAAGACAAATTAAATGGGCCGAACACTAAGGCCCAATATACACGTGTGATCGGCACGTGTGGTATTTTGGCCTATATTATTAGTTAGATTCCTCTCTCTCTCTCACACACAAGTTCTTTTCCTCTCCGGCAAGAAAAATCGTAAATCCCAATCTCCGATTTGAAACTCCGGCGAGAAGAAATGACGAGAGACATTGAAGATGAGATCAAAGACGAGAAGAATCCTCGTCCTCTTGATGAAGATGATATCGCTCTCCTCAAGACCTACGTAAGCTCTCTCCTCCCCCCTTTAGAACCCTAAAAATTTCGATTTCTCCTTCATCGGAGATTACGGATCTAGTGTAGATGCTAGTTCAGATCCTATCTTAGGTTTCTCGAGTGTTGGTTCTGTGTAATTCGAGCTAGTTTCAGTGAGCTTGATTTGGTCTTATCTCGTTCAATTTTATGCTTACGAATGGTTTTGTATGGTTGTATGAATCTCACTGTATGAACATGTTTTCGATTGTTCATGAATCTCGTTCTCTGTTGCAGGGGTTAGGTCCTTACTCTGCACCTATAAAGAAAGTAGAGAAAGAAATCAAAGAGCTCGCGAAGAATATCAACGATCTCTGTGGTATGTGCTCACTCTTTGACTGTTGATTAGCGACTTCGGTTTATGGAAGGAGTATATATATTGAAACCTTGATGAGTTTTTTTTCACTATGTCATTGCAGGTATTAAGGAGTCTGATACTGGGTTAGCTCCTCCCAGTCAATGGGATCTCGTCTCCGACAAGCAAATGATGCAAGAGGAGCAACCTCTGCAGGTAGGTTCGCGTTTTGTTAGAATAGGTTCTCTGAGATATCGTCTTTCGAAAATTGGTAACTACAAGGGATTAAGGTGAACGGTTTGTTCTATCCAGGTTGCCAGGTGCACTAAGATTATAAGTCCAAACACTGAAGATGCAAAGTATGTCATTAATGTCAAGCAGATAGCGAAGGTGCGATTATACCCCTAAGCTTATGTTTATGCATCACCAAATGTGTGTAGCCTTTCGATGTTTGGTTATAACTGGTTTTATTATCTGCAGTTTGTTGTTGGACTTGGCGATAAAGTTTCGCCCACTGACATTGAAGAAGGCATGCGTGTGGGGTATGTTTCCTGTTTGTGAACTGGGATTGTCTTGGGTTAATCATCGGTTTTATCTGTCCTCAATGTTTTATTGCTTGTTGCTTCAGTTCTTTCCTTTTTTTAATTGTTGTTCATTTCTCTTATGGATGGTAACTTACAAAAAAACATTATGCCTTTGGTTTGTATATGCAGAGTTGATAGGAATAAGTATCAGATACAGATTCCTCTACCTCCCAAAATCGATCCTAGTGTCACCATGATGACAGTCGAAGAAAAACCTGATGTAACTTACAATGATGTTGGTGGCTGCAAGGAGCAGATTGAAAAGATGCGAGAGGTATGTAGAACTCTGTTATTAGCCCTTATCTCTCTCTCTTTCCTTACTGTTGTAGTTTATCTTTCAAGGAAGAAAATTGTTAAAAGTTCTGATGTTGTAAATTGTAGGTGGTTGAATTGCCTATGCTTCATCCTGAGAAATTTGTGAAGCTTGGAATAGATCCTCCCAAGGGTGTTCTCTGCTACGGTCCTCCTGGTACTGGCAAAACCCTTCTGGCTAGAGCTGTGGCCAACAGAACCGATGCTTGCTTTATCAGGGTTATTGGCAGTGAGCTTGTTCAGAAGTATGTCGGAGAAGGAGCTAGGATGGTTCGTGAACTATTTCAGGTAATCAATTGCCAAAACTCCTTTTGTCTTGGTCTTGTGTCTACCCAATGCTGCTATATGTTGTTCTGAAATTGCATAATACTTGCTTTACAGATGGCACGGTCCAAAAAAGCTTGCATTGTGTTCTTTGACGAAGTTGATGCCATTGGAGGTGCAAGATTTGATGACGGTGTAGGTGGTGATAACGAAGTCCAGCGTACTATGCTCGAGATTGTGAATCAACTTGATGGGTTTGACGCACGTGGTAACATCAAGGTTCTTATGGCAACAAACAGGTCAGCCGACAATCCCTTAACAGCCTTTAAGTAAACCGTATAATGCAATCAATAACTCGTTGTGTATACTCTTATATTCCAGGCCTGACACGCTAGACCCTGCTCTTTTACGTCCTGGACGTCTTGACCGTAAGGTTGAATTCGGTCTTCCTGATCTGGAAAGCAGAACACAAATCTTCAAGATTCATACAAGAACCATGAACTGCGAAAGAGACATCCGTTTCGAACTCCTTGCTCGCCTCTGCCCAAACTCAACCGGTAAATGTTCCCCACCAACAAACATCTCTAATGATCTCGTGAGATCCGTTGTTCTGACATGGGCTTTGTTAAATGGCAGGAGCTGATATAAGAAGTGTGTGCACTGAAGCGGGTATGTATGCGATCAGAGCTAGGAGAAAGACTGTGACCGAGAAAGACTTTCTTGATGCAGTGAACAAAGTCATTAAAGGTTATCAAAAGTTCAGTGCAACTCCCAAGTACATGGTCTACAATTAGAGAGGTCTTGTTACTTCTTCACAAAGCTGCATCTTTGTTGTTTTCTCCTTCAATGTTCTTGATACTTTAGACTCCACTTTCTTTAAGAATTTGTTATGACCAAAAAAGAATTTGAACCAAACCCAAATGGAACCAATGTCGAAAGAAACAAATCTTACAACTTCTTATGATCTTTAGTATCTACAGATCTTGAGAATTGAAACAATGGAATTGTAAAGTGTTCTTCCTTTTATCTCTTCTTCGGCGATGAATTTACATGTAGTCATTGGTTGCGTCGGCGCTACCAGCGCGTTGCGATGGATCAACTCCGACAGTTCTTTTGCTCATGTTAGCTCTTTGTACTAACACAACCAGTGCCTGTACAACTTCAGACATCGGTGGTCTAAACTCCGGCTCCGGCTGTTCAAAAGAACCGAAAAATGTTGTAAAAGAGTCTCTTGATTTTGCAAAGTTACTTCGAAGACTACGGCTTTTTTACCTGGACGCATAGTGCAATAACATCTGCGAATCGGGAGAGTGATTTAACGGGATAAAGCCCTTTAAGAGCCGGATCAATCATTTTGCCTAATGCATCAATGTCGTGAAGTTGTGGTGTCGCCCATCGAACCAATGACTGCTCCGATCTCGACCTCGTGCTGCTCAAGTTGAAACCGTATTTTTAAGATAACAAAAACCTCGTTTTGATCAAGCTTAACTACGTTCATCGTAGAGTTTTTTTACCTGTCGAATGGTTTTCTCCCGGTTAAAAGCTCAAGCATCACTACTCCGAAACTGTAAACGTCGCTCTTCAATGAACATTGTCCTGACATTGATACTTCAGGTGCGCTATAACCTTCATCGGTTTGGTTTAGTAGCTGCACATATCAGAAATGATCTATAAGCATCCAAATAAGTTCAGAGTTTCGAGAAGAGTTTGTATATTCAAACCTCGTTCGCTGTGGGAAGGAAGCTTGCGAGACCTGAATCTGATAAGTGAGGATTCATCTCTGAGTCGAGTAAAATATTAGCTGATTTGATATTCTTGTCGACTATAGACGGTGAACAAACTTCGTGCAAGTACCTGCAACACGGTAAAACACTTCAAAACAAATCGAAAACTAAGCAAATGAATTTGTTTTTAAGGACTTTACTCCAATGCGCGTGCAGTCCCAAGAGCGATCTTGACGCGTGAATTCCAAACCAATACTTTATTTTCGTCTTCCGGTAAGTGCAAGAAGTCATGTAACGATCCGTTTCTGTGGAATTCATAGACCAGTAGATGTTGTCCATGCTCAGAACAGTAACCAACAAGCTTTGTCACATTTGGATGATCCAAATTGGCGATTTTCGATACTATTTCGGTGAAATCATCCGTCATGTCATGTGGAAGAGCCGACGAATCTATTTTCTTCACAGCAAGAACCTACAACGCGATATGATATTTTGCAAGAAAGTTATGACCGGTTTCAAGAATTGACTAAAAGTAGTAATATACCTTTCCGCCGTTGAACTCAGCTCTGTACACTCGTCCAAAAGTTCCTTCGCCAAGAAGATTATCGACGCTGAAACTGCCAGTTGCTATTTGAAGATCTGCGACTGAATAAACTCTCACATTCGAAGGAACCACCGCGGTTGATTTCTTGACAACAATGGGCTTTCTTGTCGAATCTTCATCGTCAAATGATATAGGTCGATCAGCTGGTGGAGGCCGGAGATTAAACGACAAAGAAGTATCAATTTTCTTCGTCTCAACTGATTGAGAACTCTGAATAGAATTGTTTTCTGCAACCGTAAGAAGTTTTGAATTAAGTGTTCACTCTTCAAAATGCAAAAATGTATGAATACGTAAGTGTGCATACCGTGAAAGTCGTTGGAAGCGAGAGTGAAAGGTAGGTTGTCGGTTTTTTCAATGTCCATGGGCGATGACGATCTCTTTGATCTTTTTCTTTTGACCAAGAAGAAAACTACAAGAGCTGTAACTACCAACAATGAAATGATTATGCCTATTATAGCACCAGCTCCAATTCCTGATTTCTTGGAACTTCCGTTGCTGGTGGAATCGTCACTAGACCGATTTTCACCTCTTCCGGATTTACGGCTCGGGGTGTTACGGACTGGAGGTGTTCCTGGTGGTGGTGGAGGTGCAGGTCCAGTACTGAATGAGTTACCATCTTTTCTGTTTACGGGAAACCAAGAAAGTAAGATCAACGGTTCAAAGAAGCTAATGCGTCCGAAAATGAGAACTTACATCAAATTAATGCCCTTTAAAGAACTCGGTATCCAGCCCGTGAAATCGTTGTTTGCAATATTCCTAAGGAACATAACATTAATGAATGTCTACCGAAAAAGTAGTTTAACATGTAACAACTAATAAGGCAATGTTACTCACAGTGTCTCGAGAGGAAGACCGGCTAAGACATTGATTGGACCTGAGAACTGATTGTTCTGAAGGTATCTATGATGTTAAAGGCCACATGTTAAGTTACTATTATTGCTTTCGGTTAATTCTGAATCTACGGAAGCTTAGACAAGAGATGCTTACAGTGATTTTAGACTTGTTAGAGAAGTAAAAGTTGCCGGTAGAGACATTGTGAAAGAATTGAAAGAGAAGTCCCTGAAACACATTTTACTTTTGTCAAATGTTTTCATAAGATCAAAACTTGAGAAAAGTTCCGAATCTTCGGTCTATGATCTTACAAAGTTGTGAGAGATGTGAGCTTGGTGAAGTCGATAGCGATTTGCCCCTTAAGCTGATTATGACCGAGATTGCTGATGCACAAGATCAAAAGAGTTAACATTCGCATCGGAGAGATGTCAAAATATGAAGTTCGAATCAAATCACTTACAGATACTTAAGCGATGACATCTGAGAAATAGAGTACTGAGCAGCTCCGGTAAACTGGTTATTTGCAAGATTCCTGAAAAAACCGAGCCTTAGAAAACTCGAGAACATTGGTAATACATAAGGATCTACGGAAACTTACAATCGTTGCAGATTTTGCGGAAGCTGATAAGGTAAATCACCTCCAAGGTTATTGCTACTTAGATCACTGCACATTCGTTTCCATTAAACGGTTATCTCTAAAGCACGAAAGCACAACATTTAAGAGTCGTTTTTAAACGGATTGATCTTACAGTTCAGTAAGAGAAGTCAATCTATCAAGCATGTATCCAAGTGTTCCAGAGAGCTCAAGACCTGATAACTTTCTGCGACGATAACAAGACAATTGTATAATCATCAAATGTCGAAAAATCATATGATTTTTAAACAAGAATCACATTCGATACGAACATTTGAGTAACTCGGTTTCCCGAACAAGTAACACCTCTCCAATTCTGACCACAAGGATCACCAGCTGATGCAGTCCATTGTGTTAACTGTGCTGGTGAATGCATACTAGTGAACAATGTGTTCAATGCTGAAGCTGCACACAGAGAGAGATAATTTCAAAATCAGAACATAATCGAATCAACAGATATCGAATAATTCGGTTTCTAAATTCAAAAGCTTATGACTTTATATCAAGCTTCTACATATAAACTCTATATATCAAAGCTCTGTTCTTGATTCTGATGTTTCAAACTTCAAAAGCTTATGACTTTATATCAAGATTCTACATATAAACTCTATTTATCAAAGCTCTGTTCTTGATTCTGATGTTTCTAAATTCAAAAGCTTATGACTTTATATCAAGATTCTACATATAAACTCTGTTCTTGATTCTGATGTTTCAAACTTCAAAAGCTTAAGACTTTTTGTCTAGTACTAAAGAATCTTGTTAAAGATTCATTAGCTTGAGATGATATCAAGATTCTTTATATAAAGATTCGTTCTTGGTTCTGTTACAGAACACAGAGAAGAGAAGAAACCAAAGCTAAGAAGATGGAGGAAGTGAAAGGATATGCGAAAAAGATGTCGACTTTAAGAAACCCATTAAGCTTAAGAATCAAAAAAAGTGAAAAGAAGATTCACAGAACTAAGAGGAAGAAGAAGAAGAAGAAAGAAAACTCACTGTCTGATGCATCTGTGGCTCCATGGATGAATCTAAGCTCAAATCCTAAAATGCAGAATGTAAACAGAGCAGTCACCAAAACCCAATTCTCTCTCATCTTCTTCTTCTTCTCTTTCTCTCTCTCTCTCCTGCAAAATCTAGTGTTGTGAGAAGAAGATAAAAGAAGAAACTTTTTTTTGTGATTTTGAAATTTTAATAAGTTTTGTGAAGAAGGAATTTTTATAGAGTAAAGCTGTCAAGCACGATGTAGCCACATATATAATGTTGGGCTCATTTGTTTGTTTCTTTTGTATAACCGATAATAATATATAGAATATCACACAAAAAAATAAATTCTTAAAATTGTTACTAAAATCTTTTACGAATAATCATGTTACATAGTGTGATTTGTACATATAAAAGATCAATCTTTGTCTAAACCTTAATCCAAATTAATGTAGAATATCACAAAGTTTCAACAAAAAAAAATGTTACTACAATAGTCTAGTGGTCGACTAAAAAAAGTTAAAGAATGCTATACCCAGAAAAAATATGGAGATCGATATAGGAAATCTTCAGCGTGGTGCAATCGAATTAATATTGTTTCTCATAATTTATAATATAAAGAATAATTCAGACAATAAAAAAAATAGTCTATTAATGATCATGTACATAGTGTCACTAAAAATCAATTTTATCTAAATTTACAGAAAAAATTAATGTAAACTAGACTTTGACTCGCGCGACTGTACGAGTATTATTTTAATTTACTATATTCATTTTACGGTTGATCATGTTTTTTATTATTTGTAAGTTATGACGGATGTTCATACCGGTTTTGAATACCGAAATAAGCAAATTGATATATCAGATCATTCGTTTGTCATTTGATAAATTTGTGTAAAATGGAATATTGATTATATATATGAATCTATTTTTTAATTACACGTGTTTCTTAGATTACAATATACTATGTTTTTCACTTTTATATGAATAAACTAAAATTTATTTGGGAGCTGGAAATTTTGGTTGGAAATTTGCGATTTATTGTCACTCAAAGCCGATCTAGAGCGTGAAGTTATCGATTAGGACATCCAACTTTTAATAATAATTATATTTTTAGGTTTTTAGAATATTCATCGAAACATATATGATTGAAAAATTTGTTTGGATGAGTTTAGTGACTGATTTTGTGGATAACATTTAAGAACTGTTGTAATATATGGTGCAATACGATATTTCATACATGTAAGTGATAATATTTGTCTAAACTCACAGAAAAACTTTACATCTCAGAATAGTTTTTTTTTCAACACATCATAGTTTTACATTTAAAATTTGGATTTTCCGACTAGATTTGCTCACAAAAAACAAAAATTATTCATCAACCATAGTTTTGTTTTCTTTATCAATAATAAAAAAAAAGATAATTACAGTATTTTTTCCCTTTAAAATTTCAATTATTCAACAAATAAAAAAATGGTTCTTTGTTTTTGAATCATGAGTATAGTCTTGGTCCCATGATAAATTAATAATAATAACTCTGCCTGTAGATTTCATAACATACGCGCTTTTAAAGGTTGTATTTTCTTATTTTCTTTCGTATTTTGAATTTATTCAATAACAAAAATAAAAAAAATTGTAGCTTTCATGCAAGGGATACAATTGTGAAGAAGATCACTATGAATATTGGATATGTGATTGGATCTTTAAATTGTCCCATCATTGCTTTTACAAAAAAATATTTTAATTGTTAGTTCTTTACTTTTTATAAAGAAACTTCTTTTGCGTCTAAAACTCTAAATACAAAAAGTAATCTCAAAAAGTAAATGAACAATTTTATCATAAAGATTTTCACTAATTCATTGGATCCTTTATGATGTGGTTTAGTGCTCATCGATACTATATTTTCCACTAAATTTTGACTCTAAACAATAATGTATTATTTAGTTTTTTTTGTCAACAATGTATTATTTAGTTATATACATAATTTTGTCGATGAAATTAACGGTCAATTTACTAGATATTACAAACAAAATCATTATTTAATTATATAGGAGTTAAAAAATATATTAATATAATAACTAGTTTTATAAAAATATATTTTCTTGTTAAAAAAGACAAAATGTTAAAATAATATTAGAGGGAATATGAGAATTAAATAATGGTGATTCTTGTAATATTCACTTTATTATCCTTTAAATTAATGATAACAGAAAAATAAGTAGACTGAAAATTCCAATAAAATATAGCAAATGATCCTGTTGTAATGATCTCTTTTTTTTTGTCAACAATAAGGGCATCTGCATTGGTGAACCCATGGGAGGTTCACCAAAAAAAATTAAAAATTGATTTTTTATTATTTTTTTCGTTTTTTAAAAAGAAAATAAAATAAAAATAAAATCGGACCAATGGGGACTTGCCACGTGGCGAACCCCTTATGATCTGGGTTCACTCGGAAGAGCTCGAAAGAGCTCGGTTTCTCAGTTTTTGTGTTTTTTTTCTTGATTTGTGTGTGAACCCCGCATTAAACTCTCAATGCGGGTGCTCTAATGATCTCATTATCTAATAGTTTACTCTCGAATTATAAGGTACGTGGTTTGCAAGTTGCAACTACCATGTGTAATAATTCATCATTCGTTTTCGCTTTCATGCATGATTCTCTTAATTATTAATATGATTTTTTTTTCATTTTTGACCGACGAAACTAGGGCTAGATATTTTACCGAAAATCCAAAAATCTTAATTGAATCCAAACCCGAATCGGAAGCTAGATCAATATACAAAAAATACTGATTAGATTTTGTTTGCCCTTGTTGAGTATATCGAGTTTTATCTACATATCAAAAAAAAATCAACACATCTAAAAATTTTGAACTGAATCTGAATCGGAAATCCGATAAAAATCCAAAAATTTTGGAAAAGTCTGAAATAAATCCAAATCGAATCCGAAAACTTATCGGATGTATCATATCTGATTTCAACAGACTTATTAAATCTGACTCGGATTCAAAAACCTAGAACCAAAGACGACCCGAACTTTTTAAAAATTTGAATGAATCCTATAAATTTAGAGTTCGAAACCAAAAGAGATGTGACACACACATGACCCATGGAGGGTGTTTTTATAAACCTTTTGGATCCCTAATCTCTAAAATGGATCAAACCATGGTAAAATACTCGTTTTTGGCGAACTAGTCACTCCCAACGTCTATCAATCTTTTTTATGGAGTATAAAAAATGGTAAAAAAGAGAAGGCCAATGTATGAAATTGGTAGCAAATTCCTATTAATGATAATTTTGCGAATGTATGAACATAATCGTTTGATTCTTCCTACTAAGGATTTGAACCAAAATCTCTTTTGGGGGCATATCAATCTTTTGTATTATCAAACAATATCTGTTTTATTTGCTGTGACCGTAGAAATTCCATTTTCCCTAAAATTAGGATTATCTTTGGAAGGAAAACAATTAAAAAATCTTATAATTTACAATCAATTCATTCAATATTTTTATTTTTAAAAGACAAATTATCGCATTTTATCCAAAACCATAATCACCTATTTTAATAGAGGGGTTTTTACCACTCGGTTAACTTCATCGATGAAAATCTATATTTTTTAAGGCTACTAATACATCGTAATACAAAAATAAAATATGTTTGACACGACTATAAAAAAAACATTTGATAAATGTTTCGTGTATGTATAAAGGCTAATGTATTCGATTAAAAATATATTCTATTACTTCTCGTTGGTTCTATTTTGGACAGTTAAATATTAACTTGAACTGTCACGCAAGTGCCAGCTAGAATCGAGTGTCAGGATGACAAGAACATTTGAACTTGTGTTATTAACTACAGTATATACTTTATTTGTAATTAAATAATAATAATACATCTAACCTAATTCATAATTTCATATTCATGTACAGCCATTTTTTGTATCATACAATTAACAACAACAAAAATTTGAAATGTATTATTCTGTAAAAATTATAATACAAAGTGTTATGTCAAACACACGACCAGGTTGCTTACTAATTCCCACGACAGGTTCTCCGCATGTGTCGGTGTTACAAATGGGCAAACTATTCGGTCCGAAAATCGAACCGAATCCGATCCGAAAAAACAAGTAAAATATCCGGATGGATTCTAAACTTCAATATCCGAAAAATCAAAACCGAATTTGAATCGCACTAAAATATTTTAGAGGTTCAAAAATCCAAATTACAATAATATATTTAAATATATTAGTTATTTTTAGATTAAATATAAAAATATCTAAAATACTAGAAAATTTGAATTATCCAAAAATATCAAAAAATACTAAAAGATATATGAGAAAATAGCCAAAGTTTTAAAATATTGGAATACCAAAAATACTTAGAGGTTCTTCACCCAAAACATCCCAACCAGAAGGAATTTCATGTTAATTTTAGTTTTTTGGTTATGCATTTTTCAAATTCGTATGCTATATATTATTTTTACTTTTAAATTTAAGATTTCTAACATATATTTGGATTTTTTTTTAACATAATTTAAACTGATACTCAAATCTGAATTCAATCTGCAAAGATCCGAACTGAATCCAAACAGAAAAATAAAATATTCAAAGGATCTTGATCCTCTTGACCGAAAACCCAAAAGTTAAATAAATTTAGACTGAACATGAACGAGTATCTGAATTTCCACCTGTAATCGGTGCTGTCGTTTCCTCCAACCGAGACATGCGACGTGCCGTTTTGTTTTCCTTCGGGACTCATAAAAGTATTCATTATGTTAAGTTACATGGGCTTTCAACTCAAAACCAATTAGCAATGAGTGGAGAGGTCCATATCACTTATATATTAGTTAGGATCTCTTGCAATTTCCGATATGGGATACTTATCCCTAATACGCCTCCTCGAGATGATGGCTCTTTTGGATAGAAATCTCTTTATGTTTGGGTATGGATCGATGGATCAACTTTGGGTCAAGTCGATTGGATCGGGTTGAATTGTTTGGATCTGGGCTCTGATACCATGTTAAGTTGCATGAGCTTTCAACTTAAAACCAATTGGCAAGGAGTGGAGAGGCCTATATCACTTATATATTAGTTAGGATCTCTTGCAACTTCCGATGTGAGATATTTATCCTAATACATTATTCATAATTTGGATTCCAAACAATAACTAATATAGGTGATCTAAACTTGCGTTAACTGGTAAGTCGATTTTGAAGTAGTCTATACATTATAAAATAGTACATGATGATATTTTTAGACTACGTGGTGCTCAGTTCCACGAAATGATAGAAAGAAAAAATGGCTTTGTCATTGTATTGGCTTTATTTTGTGCAATAAACACCAATTTAGAGATTTTTTATATCAATATCATAAAAGGTATGAAAAAGAGTTGGTCAAAGTGTGCTACCAAAACTAATTTTCATTGAATTCATAATACATATGTATATACTGCGTCATACTTTTAGGTTATTGGATTTGTGTCATGTACTTCAATAAGTAACGCTGCTCAAATACAAATAATAAGAATTTGAAAAGAGAAATTATATAGTTTTTGAGGTATTTTGACTTGAGGTATATTTGATTTTAGCAATTTTAACAAACCTATGTAGTGTGCTTCATAACTAACCAAATGTAAAGTTTTCTCTTTCTAATTGAATTTTTTTTTTGAAGACAACTAGAATTTAAAACGATTCGGTAATCCAAACCGGAGGTAGCTTACATAACACATAGCATACGGAAGCTGGCAAACACCACATGCTGACCTATCTGTTTGTATTAAAACTGTGCGAAAAGTACGAAAGAGATAAAAAAAAAAAAAAACTCCCTTTACTCTTCTCTATTTCCTCCAAATAAGTGCGAAAAATTTGCCACTCCTGAGAGAACATCACCATCTTCACCAGCTCGGTACTATTTGTTGCAAAAGTCACCGATACATTTGGAACAACTATAGAAGAGTTTGCCATGATTTTTGGTGTCTTATTAAGTTGCAGGCATGTTGGTACTTTACAGTTCGAACACAAAAATTCTGGTAAAATAAATATAGTCTTTCCTAGACAACATGACATCTCGACATTTATTCTGCTTCTGCTTGCATTGTAAAAGCAACCTGCCATTCTTTATTACGAAAGATGGTACAAAATCAGAACGATGCTTCTCATGGCGAAATCAAAGTTCATCGGGGAATTTCCAGCATAAAAAAAAAACATATAAAATTATGATCTGAATGTCTCATACCTCTTTAGAATTTTTTCTTGATGCTTCATTTGATATCAAGTGCATGTAGTTTTAGCCTCGTTTTACAATGTTCCGAACAAAATCCTAAAGAAAAAGTAACAAAATTAGAAAGAGACATAATCATGTAAAGAGACAGAACAAAAAATTCACAAAATTGAAAAACCCTAGTTACTCAATCTGGTAATCCTAACCCAAATTGTTAAATTGGTCGAGCCAAATTAGAGAATGAACATATTAGAAGTATCTTAATAACGAGAATCTACGATTATAAAGATAATTTGGATGACGAAATAGCGTATATTAACAAAAGATATACTAGTCCATTTTCTTTCATTGTTTCGAAAACATAATTATATTGTACCTTTTGTGTGTGTTTTACATTCTACCTTTCGTATATGTAGGCAGAGGTGAAATCGTTGCTAGTTGAAGACAGATGGGAGGAGTCAGGACATGTCCAACCGTGTACTCGGTCGGGAGTCCTTAATTTTTTTTAAAAAATTTATTATTATTATTATTATTATTATTATTATTTCGGATTAAAAAAAATTAATACATGAACCAATCGCAGACCGCCACGTGGCAGTGGGGCCCGCGAATAGTAACAAGACTCCCCAAGGATCAATCTTTAGCTAAGGATTTTAAGGATTGATTTGTGGTGGGATCCTTAACTATTCACATTATTTTATTAATATTTCTTAAGGATTCATGTGTTAAGGATCCCCATTGAAGATGATCTCACTAAGGTTCCCAGAGATATTTGATCTTGCAGTTGATGATATGGTTGATGCATTAGTAGAAAATAACAATTTTGAAATAAACTCATGGAGTGGTGGGGTCACTTTATGTGAGGCATTAGAGAACCCGACATAGGACGAAACTGCCCATCACACTGCAAGGAACCGACACGAAGTTCGACTCCACTAAGTCGCGTTATCCTGCGTAGTAAAATTATTTGGCTATGGACGTTAATCAGAAGTTCGCTCCGTGGTTGGAGATCCAAGTAGGAGGATGAGAGTCTACAAAAGCAAAATAATAAAAAAAAATAATTCGAGAACCCCTAGCCAGGTAATCCGTCTGTAAATTCTCTGAGCGCGGGATAGTGGATAATAAAAATCCTGGAAAATGTCCACGTAGAATCTCAAAGTCTTGGATGAGCGTGTAGAAGATTAGTCACTCTTTCGATTTTTTGAGTGATATCGAGAAACTTTACGCAATCTGTCTCAAAATTAAGATGGTTAATTCCTCTATTTCGTATCTTTGACATCGTACATAATAAGACTTTGCTTTACATAGTCTGCACACTCTGTCTCATAAACATGCATGCTGTTTTTTAACATAAGAATATTAAAACTGCTTGACGTTTTTGGATATTATTATTGCCGAAAATAAAACAACCACAAAAAAAAAAAGAAGATGAACGCTAAAACATGCGGGCTGATTTGCGTTTAGGCTATTTGCGTTTATAACTCGAAACGCAGAGCTGCGTCTTGACCGCTCTTTTTTTTTGGTCAACACTCAACGAGCGATCAGCAAAATATCTCAGGATCAACGAGAGATTTTCAGATTACTCGGAAAGATGAAACACCACCACAAGCTCACGGTGGCTCTTTGTCTGATCTGGTCCGTCACCATTCTCTACGGCGAAATGTTCGCCTTCTGGCTTCCTCCTTTCTTCACTTGTTCTTGGCCTCACCACAAGGTCTCTCTCTCTCTCTCTCTCTCTCTCTCTCCCTTCAACAAATTCTGGAGATCGATTGTGTTTTTTTTGCTTGTTTCGTTCTGAATCTACGAAGATCTTTTGAAATTGAGATCCGATTCTGTCGATGTTTGCTATTTCTAGAGAACGTAATCGCCTAAAATAGCTTTGATACAAATCTAATTAGATTCATCAATGTTCTAGTCACTGTTCTTGAAGAGCTAATTATATGTTAGATTCTTTGTTTCACAGATCAATGGAGTGGAGAGTGATGGAAAATTTACTAAAGTAGCCATTGTTACTGATCCACAGGTGAAGGAAGAGCTCTTTTCTCGATTTTGTTTTGTGTTAATGGAGCTTTGTAATCTGACTGTGTTGTTGTAATTGTGAAGCTTATGGATAAGACATCGTTTCGTTTATCGTCTAAGACACTTGCTTTGGAGGTTGCACAGTTTTATACTGATATAAACATGCGAAGATCGTTCGTTCAATCGATCTTGCCTTTCAAACCGGATGTTGTTTTGTTCTTAGGTGATTATTTCGATGGCGGGCCATTTATACCCGAGGAAGAGTAAGCTCTCCTTGTTCCTCTCGTTTCAATGGAGCAGATGGTTCATGGAAATGCTGAAAATCGGTTATCTTGTTACTTAATAAATCAGGTGGCAGGAATCTTTAAGCCGGTTGAAACATGTGTTCGGTTTGAGTTCGCAAGGCAAAGTCGGGGATATCCCTACGTTTTACATCCCCGGGAACCATGATATTGGCTATTCTCGGGTTGCATCCCATAAGCCAGAAGTATTACAACAACTAACCATACTTTTTCTTTGACTGCATTGCGTATGTCGGCAACGTATATATTGATACAGCTTCACATTTTCAACAGGTGATCGCTCGATACGAAAAAATATTTGGGAAGAGAAACCACAGGTTTATAGTCGGAGGTGTTGAGTTCATCAGCATTGATGCACAAGCTATTGATGGTTCTTACAAATTTCGATTTGTTCATTAATTATTGGGATAAATGCTTATAGTTTCTCCTCAAAGAGAAACCACGGAACTTTAACCGGAGACATGATATATAATTTGCAGGGAATCCTCAAAAGAAATTGACATCGGAAGTTTGGAAGTTTGTGCAAAATGTCTCCACCGGTGCGCTTTTTGAGCTATAAATTTTTCGTACCTCTCCATTTCATGGTTTGTGAAGTTTATACGTTAAGGTTTCTTATACTTTTAGATGCAAAATCATATCCTAGAGTTTTGTTGACCCACATCCCATTATATCGGCCTGATCAAACTCCATGCGGCCCTTACCGTCGTTCTTCAGTCATTGATCAGGTGATTTATCTTCTCGGATTCTATAGTGTAATTCAAGTTTAAATACCTTGTTTCTGGTCTAATAATGTCTACTCTTTCTTGTCCAGCGATTTTGGCGCCATTTTCAAGATCAAGAAGTAATGTAAACTTCTATGTTTCCATCTTACTATACAGAAAGCTTTTAAGAAAGCCATTTTAACAGAGCTCGACTAATCCGATGTTGTCCTTTATGTTTTTTTTTTTTCAAATTCAGTTACCAAAACTATGTCACTCCCGAATCATCAAAGAAGTTACTGGAGTTGATCAAACCCGTAAGATAAAATTTCTTATGTTTCTATTCATTTGAATGTTCCATCTGTGCTTCCATCTCTGACTCATTATAACAACGTTTCGCCATTTCTGCAGGTACTTGTGGTATCGGGCCATGATCACGACCAATGTACTATAACCCACGAGTCGGAAACAGGATCTGTAACCGAGGTAACAATACTCAGTAATGAATGCAAAATATTTGTATGGGGACAATCGTTGATAAGTGAATATCGTATTACAGCATACTTTAGGTACTATAAGCTGGCAACAAGGAAATATATATCCGTCATTCATGCTATTATCTGTTCCCAACACCGTCCATCAAAACTCATCTGATCTAGATAAAACGTTACACACCAAATTATGCTTCCTTCCGTGCCAATTATTCATTTACGTGTGGTATGGTTCTCTGATCAGAGAGTTCTCGGCTTTATGATTATTGTTTTGATGCATGTTTATGAATTTGTTGTGTCTAATTTTGAACTAGCAGGTACCTTTCTTTATTTGTCATGACCCTTCTTGCTCTCCTTCTTTGGCCAAATCATGGAATAAGTTTCTTAAACAACGCTGCAGATTGTATCTCAAATGTAATGAAGTTAAGTTTTTTAAGTGGTGTCACGAAGGAGAAGAACGAAGATGACAACTGTGAGTATGAAATGGTATGGGACGCAGAAGGATCTATGCATCTCGTTAAGAAACTTATTGAAACTCCCGTGAGACGACAAAGCGATAAATCTCTTACAGAACGGTGATTAAGACTTTAACCATCCTTTAGTTTCTCACTACATACACAAGTTCTGATTTGTCTTTTTAACTCTCTAGGGGCAATGCGGTGATGAGATCAGCGGCTAGAAAGAACGCGAGCGAACAGATCGAGCTTGTGATGGACTCAAATGCGAATGCTGGTGTGTCTGATTCTCTGATGAGATCATCAGCGTCGAAATCAAAAACGAAACTTGTGATCCATAGAGTGATACGTACAATCATGATGATCATCGTCATAGCGGCATTCAACGTTCCAATCTACATGATGTTGCTTTTCAAAGATTGGATCGAGCAGTAGTAGCTATCAACTTTAAAAGGTAAACTATCATCATTGACATGAAATTTTGGAATTTGAGAAACTATAATCACTAAGATTTTAGATATCTAGATGGTGAAAAGTTACCAAAAAATAAACTCTTTATTGTATTATTACAGTCTTTATTCAGCCTCTTTATTGTCTCTTGCTCTCTCTCTAACACACTCTTGTCTGAAGCAAACCAAAAAGCAAAACCTAAAAGATTGATCCTTTAGATTAAAAAACAACAAGGGTTGTAAAAGAGGTTGTGCAGCAGAAAGATCTGATAGAGAGAATCAAGTTTCTTATGAGAATCCCCAACGGCGAGCGAGCTTTCGATGTCCATGGAGCTTCTGTTTACTCATCGTCGCCATGGATGTACCAGCAACAAAGCATGGTGGCACAGCGACGAAGAATATAGAGCCGAGCTCGTTGTTCCTTTACCAAGGCAGCACATTTGCTTGTAAAGGTGTGACCTTTGTTGAACTTACTCTTTAACTTGACCATTCTTGTCACTATAAGGGTTTTAGTGTGAGTTTATAGATTAAACAGAACAAAAGTATGAACTTTTTGGGTGTAGAATGTTATGAAAAAAAAACCCTTTAGTGGGTGAAAGAAGAGAGAGAGAGAGTTGTGGAGAGAGAGAGAAAGAGATTGAAGAGAGTATATAGAGTGAAGAGTGAGAAGAGAAATCTTAGGGAGAAAGGTGACTTGGATATGAAGGAAAGAAGAAACAGATGAATGTGGTCTGAGTTTTGGTTCATTAGTTGACATTGGGATTTGCATTGGATCATTCTTTTGATCCTCCAAGGAAGTATGAAACATCAAAATATCTTTTTTTGTCTTTCCTGGGGGAGGAGAGTGGTCTACGGGTAGGTTCTCTCTCCGGGTTTGCAAATGGACCGAAAGGAAGGATCTATACCCGTGTAGGTGTCCAACGTGAGATAGTTTCCTTTGGCGGGTTCGAACTCGCATGATATTTGCCACACGAGCATGTCCTTACCACTAGGCCATGTTGTTCCGGACTAGTATAGTTTTAGTTTTGCACAAGTTCAACAAAATATACAGTCACTACTCACGAGTATGTATGAGCATTTGGTGTTTTTGTGGATAAAATAAAATATAAATCTAGAAGAAAATCACGAACACCGGTACACACAAATAAAATGAGAGACAAAAAAAAAAAAAAAAAAAGGAGGAAAGGAGANAAGGAGATAATAGTGGGCAACGCCCGGCTTGAGCCCATTGCAAGTTTGGGTTTGCGGCTTTGTTATTATATTATAATTCATCATTTAACTATTTATGTCATCAAAGTGCATTTTTTTTTTCGGTCATTGGTTTTGAGAGAATTCTACAGTTAAACGTATTTATGCTGGAGTAGTAGTAGGATGGTGACTTTCTGAAAAGTAAATTTTCAGAATCGTACGAGTGAAGGAGAAAGCACAGAGAAATATCGCGTGGTGATTATAGGACAATAAATCATAACTTTAAAACCTTTTCGAAGTAGTGCTCCCGACTTTTAGGATGGATCCGCGGATCCGGAGAAAGACGAATGGATAAACAGAAAGGACGATCAGAGACGTTACAGTTTCTCTATATGACTATATCACAGTGTTTTTTGTGCATTACAAAATGTTTGAAATATATAGCCTATTAGGCCTTTGGGTCTAAGATCAGGCCTAGTTTTTGTTTAGACTGCTGAAAGTTATTAACACCCTTTTCAAGCAAGTGTTCACATATAGCTCTAAAGATATAAAGCCCACTACTTAATAAATCCATGTGTTTGTCTTCCTAGTCATGTTATGGTTTTGTAGTTGTTAGTTCAGAGACAAATTTTGTTAATAACATGTTTAGGTGGCTAACTCAACAAGAGTTTAATAGTTGATGATTCAATTGATCACTACCAACTAGGGTTGGGGGCAAATAACCCAGATCTGAAATCTCGAATTGGATCTGAACCAAATAAGATGGAATCGAATCGACACAGACGAAACCGAACCGATCTGAATTCGAAAAATTCTTAAATTATAATGTTCCAGGTACCCGAACCAAACATATATCTGAATACAAGAATATATATATATATATACTTTTGTGTTTTTTATATATAAACTTTAATTTTAGGTTATTTATTTACTTTTTTCAGATAAATCGGTTTTTCACAGGTAATTCGGATTTTTCGGTTTTCGAATCCAATGTGGTTCCTTTCAAAATTTCAAAAACTAATTCGAACTGATCTGGATCCGAGCCGACCTGAAACTCAACCAGTTCCTAAAACGGATCCTAAATGAGTGGACAAGAATTACCCGAAACCAAACGGAGTCGACGCGAATCTGACCCGAAAAACTGAATTCTCAGCCTCTATTACTAACTATAAAACGAACAACAAATTTTATTATTTATGTATAGTTGTTTATTGACATCATTAAAAAGAATTGGAAATTAGGAAAAAAGAATTTATAAAGAACAAGACAAACTGATTTATACTTAATTTCATATATGATTTTCAAAAACAAAGAGTTAAAAATTTGTGTGTAGATTCAAAATGATCATACAACTAACTTGTGTTTTTTTGTCTACCTCTACGATTTGTATGCAATATGCGATTTTTTAAAAAACAGGAAACGCCTTAAACGCGTTTGCGATTCGCGTTATAGCTTTTACCCACGTAGTGATAGTAATTATTATTGCTCTGAATTTTACTATTACTCCCTCTTTTCAAGCTTTTACTTCGCAGTAAATGCGATAGGGCCCACCACAACCATTTCTTCCTACGTGGCGATGACACAGCAGTCACGTGACCGACATGTGACTTCGTCGTCTTCTTCACGAAACCTCGAATTCCCTCCGGTGGCTTATAGTTTCTGATCAACGGCCATTTGATTCCTTCGAAAAACTTATGCCTTTTGATATCTTGCGCACCCTTGGCGCATCCTAGCCTTTTACTCGGATCTTTCTCTAACAGCTTCTTTATCAAATCCTTCGCTTCCGTTACGCCTTCTTCTTCTAACGTTAACGGAAACGCCACGTCATCGTTCGATGCTATATTGCGCAGTGTTTGTTCTTTAGTCACACCTTTAAACGGCGTCGTTCCGTGTAAAAGCTCGTAGAGAAATATCCCAAACGCCCACCAGTCTACTCCGCTTCCGTGTCCGTTTCCGGCGACTAGCTCCGGCGCTAAGTACTCGTGAGTACCTACACACGACCGAGAAAACGCCGTCACTGGCTCCGCCGCGAATTCCGCGACGATCTCTTCTCGTTCGTACTCTACCTCCGTGGAGAAGCAACCACCGCGGTGAATCTTCCTCGATCTTCTCCGATTCGACGACGGAGATGACGGAGGAGACGAAACTCTCCGGAATCTTCTAGATCTGAAACTCGGAACTACATCGGCTTTGAAACAGAGATCGAAATCGGAGAGCATGATATGTCCATCTTCACGGATCAATATATTCTCCGGTTTGAGATCTCTGTAAACGATTCCGAGAGCGTGAAGATACTCTAAGGCAACGAGTACTTCGGCGGCGAAGAATCTCACCGGAGAAATCGGTAAACGGTTACCAGGTTGCTTACGGAGCAAGGAATGTAAATCTCCGTTGGGGCAATAATCGATGAGGAGGCAAGTATAATGAGAAGCATCGATTCGTGCGTAGAGTGTAGGTAAGAAAGGGTGATCAAGCAAGGAGAGGATCTCAGCCTCTGTTTCCACATGTGAAAGTTTCTTCGCCGTGAGAGAATCTCGATCGATTACTTTAAGAGCGAATCCGGTGGGATTTGGGCAATCACGGAGGTGACAGAGGAAAACTCGGCCGAGATTTCCTGTTCCGAGGTGGCGAACGAGTTTAAAGTGACGGAGATGGAGTCGTTTATCGGAGGAGAGAGTTGTCGCGGCTCTAATTGCTGTCCAGTGAGGATCGTAACGACGGTGGTGGAGTGTTGTTAAGGCGGCGGAAGTGGTTGTTGATGGAGTTGTTGCGGTGGAGAGTCTGTCGTTGAAGCTTAAGGTTAAACTTGAGCGTGTGAGACTTGATCTAGCGCTTGATGAAGCGAATGTACGATCTGTGGTGGTGGAGATGAAGCTGAGATCGAGATCTGTGTAACCGTCGTCTTCCATTTTTTCCGATGAAGTTTTTGTGGCGGTTATGAATGTGATGATGATGAAGGTATATATAAAGGGGAAGATGAGTAACTAATTAGTTTGATTTAGTGACTTTTTTAAATGTTGGTTTTTGAGTAAATTAGGGTTGACTTGTGTGAAAAGACAAAGATGAGATGGTTGCTTGACCTCTCAATGTGTCATCTTCATTAATTAATCATAAAAAAACAAATGGTTTAAATATTTGAATTTTTTTTTGGCAATCCGGATCAAAACAGATCTCTTAGAGCATCCCCATTAGTGAACTTGGGAGCTCGAATCCAAGGCAAGTTTTAGATTTTCTTTTTTTTTTTTTTTATTTTTAAAAA
>OVAN01003951.1:0-27273 GCA_900406275.1 Anastatica hierochuntica
ATGTTATTTTGTTGTTTAAATGCATCCTGAAGATTGCACATATTTGGTTTAATTTGACTTGGTGGTTTGTACTTGGGTAGTTAGGGGACATGGATATTAATATACTCTTTTTCTCCTGAGATTTTGCATAATGTTTTGCATCCTGGCACATTCTTGATACCCCGAAACACTTTAAGCCTCACCACTAAAAGCCCTTTGATTACCTAGCCTGAATTCCTGATTACAAGTTCTCTGGTGAAAAAGTCTCACGCTTATTTAAATGAATGTAGAGAGTTATTAACATGAATTCTGAGCTTGTAGGTTCAGAGTTTGGAGTATGGACTGGCTTGAGAGGTCATGTAGAGATTCTTGGGGAGAATGTTCTAATTGTCCTGAGTCTATGTAGTCAGCAAAAGTAGTGTAGAGTAAGGTCCACTGATAGCATAAGGTCCATTTTGTTTTCAAACTTCTTTTCCCGTGGACTTAATCTTCATTTCCTTTACTTGAGAACAAGCAAAGATTCAAGTCTCAAGTTTGTGGAGAAGCACTTTGGGGAAGCAAAAGTGATTGTCGAAAGAGTTAAAGAGAAGCTGGAGAACATGGGAAATGCTAAAGATCGCTTGAAGATCATAGTTTTGTACTTCTTAAGTAAGGTTGTCTTATCAATGAAGAAATACAATCAAATTGATCCCTTCATACTGAGAGTTGTGGGGGGTTCTTCAACAATGTGAAACATTCGAGTGGGGGAGGCTAACATTCAAAGAAAATGTGAAAGAGATTTATCACTCTCTGAACTGTTTTAAGGGTGTTGTACCAAAAACTTGGTGCTTTATGAGCATCTTTATGCCTTTGGAGGTAAACAGACAAAATTTGTTGTGTTAAAATGTTATATAATGCATGTATGTGTTTTGTGATATAATGTTTTTTGTGTGTAGCTTCTAGCATTTGAGTGTATCCCGAGTCTAAGTCTGAGGTTCCGAGAAGAGGTGGTAATCGCATACAGCCGCTGTCCAAGGATGTGTACGCATAAATGGAAAGAGACAGACTTCAAAGGCTTTCCATTAGAAGAGATCAATGAAACAATTGGGATTTCAAACGTTATTAGTTTTTTCATTCTTGTTTTAGTGAGATTTTTGTTTTATGTTGATGATATTTCTGTTTTTTTCTGCGTAGGATATTCTTTGTATCTTGGAACCTTGGCGGGATGAGAAGCGTCTTGTGGCTCAGATCGTGGAAGAGAATATAGATGAGGAGATGGACCGTGGTGACATCTTCTTTGATATGTGGGATATAATTCTAAGGGAGTAGAAGAAGAAAATATGGTGGGAGGAGCTTTATAATTTAGAAAACACTTCCCGTGCACCGACTAAACGAGAAGAGCAGGAAGAACATGATAATGTCCCACCATTGTCTAGCAGCTCTCTGAATGCTCTGCAATTGTTAGAAGAGAAGCTTATGAATGGTATGCTTGAAGGATTCAATAACCTCAACAAGAGGATGGAAGACTTTGGTAATAGGTTGACGTGTGTTGAAGAGGTGGTGAATGATCATCTTAGAACTTCAAGAGGTTCAAAAGATTGTCAGTTTGGGTCAAATAATTGGACCCCAAGAGCAGCAGCTAATGATGGAATGAGTGATGCGATGAGTGATAAGGAAGAAGAAGAAGAATAAATATAGGAAGAGAGAGAGAGAGGCTACTGAGGTCAGAGAAGAAGAAGGAGAGAGAGATGCTGAGGTCAGAGAATAAGAAGAAAAAAGAGATATTCCTGAGTTTAGAGAAGAAGAGATAGATGCTGTTATCAAAGAAGAAGAGATGGAGAAAGAGGAAGAAGAAACTGCAACTATGGCTATAGTTCTGTATGATGGGAAAGAGGTTGTGCCTCTAAAGCCGAAGGATGTGAAGTTAAGGGCTAAGAGGTGTGTATCAGGGGAAAGGGTGATGGGGGATGAAAATAATAAGAGATCCGAAAGGTTGGGGAAGCAACCCTGATGTATTAGCATTTAATAGATTTTTACTGCGGTTTTTAGTTAAGATATATGGTATTTTAGTATGTATTCGGTTCTCTTTGGAGCGGTTTTGTGTTCTTTAGTGTTTTTACAGGTAATGAGCTTCATTGTGCGGAAAGATTATATTTTGGACGGATTTCAAGCATTGAAGGAAGCGTTTTTGAACCGAATCGAGATTTCGAGAACCAAATTACATGTCTAAAACCTAAACTCGTGTTTATTCATTCATTATGTTGTTTTTCTGAGATTTTGACAAGAGAGAGCTTTGTAACCTAAGGGAGACGAATCTGATCATGTACTTCGTTTGGGAGAAGAATTTCTTAACCCTTTTACTCTTTCAATTGCAATTACATCATGTTCTCTCTTGATTTCTTTTGTGATTGTTCATTGATTATGAGTGAGTAGTTTTCTAGTTAGGTTTAGGGTTTCTCATAGGGGATTTCATGAATATGTGATTGTTAGGTTGTTAGATCGGGGAATTATCAATTGATGTTCGTTTGTCTTTTTGTTTAATGCTTGAATTAGCTTGATCACCTAGTTTATGAACCTAAGATATTTCACGCACCAAAGTGTTTGATGAAATTCCTGAAAGAAAGATAAGTGAGAAAATTGTCGTAGACTAACAGAAGTTGATGTGTAAGCAATTTGTGAACAAATCAATCCCGTCAAGAATGCATGTTTTGGATTCAAAACTCAACGGAAATTAGTGTCTAGGATCCTTAAACATAGGTAGTTGGCGCTGCGGAAGTAGGTTGACTATAAAATTGTGAATTGAGTTCAAGATGGCCCTTAAAAGTTTCCTTGATAGCAAACTTAAAATACTGATGAAATGATTTCCCTGAGAAAACCAAGTACCCAGAGTTCTCCTCCAATTGATTTACAACTCCTGCAATTTTTTGTTTCTTTCTTGCTTGATTTCGATTAACTGCATCCATCTACAAACCTTCTTTGCACTTTTGCCCGTGTTTGATCTGAAGTTTTTCGTGCAACATTTGGTCTCTGTGGATTCAATCCCAAACCACTACAACGTACATATCTGTACGCTTGCAGTGTTTTCTCGGGCGAAAACTTGAGCTATCAAACCCCAAATTTCTAAGTATCGCAAGTCCCCTTACACGGTAGAGAGAAAGGGGAGAAAGAAAAAGACATAAAATTGATGAATTAGGATGGCTTCTATGGATTTTTCGTATGGGATATTGCTTGTTTTAGGTGTTGCAATTGAAGTATTAGGGATTTTAGATTCCATGGATTTCGTTTTTTGTGTTTATTAGGTACTTCTGATAATTCTCGGTGCAACTGTTGGTTAATATGAAGACTATTTTAACTAAATTCTGGAAAATATAATGTTCTACGCATAAGAATCACAAAATAAATTCTAGAATTTAAGAAAAAAGAAATACAAGAATTTATATTATTGAAATTAAAAATTAAAAAGAAAATGAATAATTGTCATTCTATTTTTGGAATTAAAAAGGTGGCGCCATCATTTCTATTTTAGGTCGATTTGTACAGGTGGTGCAGCCAAATTCATAACAAAGTTGTACCTAGAATTGCATATGTACAAATATCAG
Organism: Anastatica hierochuntica; assembly: GCA_900406275.1. Classification (NCBI taxonomy): domain Eukaryota; kingdom Viridiplantae; phylum Streptophyta; class Magnoliopsida; order Brassicales; family Brassicaceae; genus Anastatica; species Anastatica hierochuntica. The sequence continues at coordinate 3,558 of OVAN01003951.1, forward strand.
CACAGAAGTACTTTGACAAATTATAACAATAATCATATGTACTCAATGAAAAAATGATTTAACCAGATGTACCTTTGATTTTGTGTACTTAAAACACATTTCTAGTAGACTCGAGTCAAAATTCGTCAAAATATAATGTTTTTAAGTTTTTTTAAAAATCATATGACTATTTCACAAAGTAACTTTCAAAGTATAAGGTAGAAGAAAGACAATATTGGAAATTGAAGATGGATTTTTAAAAATGTAATTATATAGGATTACTATATCGAAAATTTGCACTCAAATAAGATAATGTTGTTTCAAAATATTTTCCAAAATTGTTTATGTAATTTTAAAAGAGTAATTAAACCGTAACTTGAAACAACCACAATAATACTAGATGTACCAGAAGTACTAAACCAAAAACTTTAACAAAAAATCCATGCGGTAAATAATTAGACATCCACTTTTCCGTTGTACCTGTTACACCTAGTTTTGCCACGACATAACATATCAGTATCACAAATCCAACGAAAAGAAGAAATAACATGGAAAAAGACACAACAACATGAGAAAAAATATTCAATTGCTAGAATTTTTAGAACTTCTTCTTCATCGCTTCTCTCCGACTGATGGGAACCTTGTTGCTTGAGTTCTTCCTGGTTTATTATCACAATCAGGTGGAACCGCCATCAGCTCAGAGACGAAGTTCAGAACCATTCAATGAGACGTATGTGGAACTAGATAAATCTTCCTAATATACGCATGTGTCCACCATTATACCAAATAATATTTCGAGCACAACGTCCATAACGGGATTTCTTTTCCCCTTAGTATAATAGCATCGGCTATCTCATGCACACATGGATATTTGTCTTTATCGAAACGCTTGCAACTACAACTTCTCGTTTCCAAGTCAACCAACTATTTTTTTCCGTCGCGTCCAGTCACACTATATTCAAGAAAATAGTCATTTAGCTCTTCAATATGTAAGAGATTTGCTTCTGGAAGATTGTCGTGCAATTCCTTATCCACAATGGACACCAATTTCCATCTTATGGATGCTTCTGCATCGCTCTTTCTCTGTTTGTTAAACCATTAAGGCAATGTACGAAGGATATCATCAATCATTGGCTGCAACGAGTACTTCCTTGCTTTTACAAAAACACCATTAATAGATTCAGCTTGGTTAGTGGTGTCTATGTTGTATCTATCTCCCGGAAAGTGGCATCTTTCCCATATACCTATTTCGACACTCCTATGTAAATACTCAACAGCAACATGATACATCTCACTAAACTCACCATAAAGTTTCAGAAACTCAACCTCCGTATACACCTTAGCGCATTCTTGGAACTTCTTAACTGCGACTTCTTTGTGGACGTTACAAACATAAGCTTGCATATTCTGAGCCAAATGATAAGTACAAAATCCATGATGAGACAATAGGTATACCTTGCGTATTGTCTTGATGAGGCTTTGATTCCTATCGGAGAGAAAAACCAATTCTGGTACATCTTGTACATCTGGTACAACTCCTTTCAACTTTTAAAAAAACCAACTCCAACTTGCATCTTTCTCATCATCAACTACACCGAAAGAAATCGGGTAATGGTGATGCTTAGGATCTTGGGCTGTAGCAACAATAAGCACTCCGCCATACGCATGCTTAAGGTGAGTTCCATCCACAATGGTCACCTTTCTCATTACTTCAAAGCCTTCAATAAAAGCTCCCAACGCAAAGAATAAGTACTTGAACTTCTTGTCATCATCCAATTCGATATGAGTGATTGTTCCGAGATTCATCTTCTCCAACATATACATATACAAGTACAATGTCGTATATCTTTCCTTCGGACTACCCGCACCTCATTAGCCGCTAGTTTTTTTTCTTTCCACACGGTTGCATATAAACTTTAACACCAAGCCTTCCTTGCAAACTGTTGATGAGGTTGTTTTGAGTTGGAGTATCAAACCGACCCGGGTAATCTTCATGCACAATTGATGCAACTAACCGTGGTGTCCCTTTCCTTTTATTTCCTCTAGTATTTGTCGTTGATCGAGAACACGTATGCTTATTGTTATATGTTCTAATCGAGAAAGTCTTTGAATTCTTAAGTTGAGTAGCCCGTAAAGCCCACTTGAAAATCATTCTCGCCCTTTAATTCACGACATTTGACGAAATATAGATTCGTATCCGACTTGATAATGTCCAATTGAAAACAATTCTTGTAAGCTGCTTTTTCAACTACATTTATGACGTCTTCCTTACATTCGAATGCTTGACCTATACGCAAACCCAAACCATCTTCCCGTTCAAAAATTTCGGATTGATTTCCTTCTTCCATATGTGTAACCTCAACACCACCATAATTATCCATGTTAAGTACCTCTTCCCTTAAAGCATTTTCTCAATTTTCTCCATTTTCTCCATTGTACACAACGTCGTAATTGACTACGGAAGGTGCGTCTTCATATTACATCATCAAAGCATCATTAGCATTAGGATTCACATCCATAAACTGCTTCAACATCAATGATATTCTCCTCTACATGCAAAACGCTTCTACGTCGATCTTTATCAACCTCCATCAAATTACCATAAAGATCCTCATCGCCCATAATATATGATGGAAACTTAGGTGCTAATGCCATTGGTATGTAACTTATCTTTAAGTGTGTTGTAGCTTCATCCACCTTTTTTTGCGTATCTCATCAACCAACCCCAAGTAAGTGACTTCCTCGAAAGACATCCTCATTATTAAAGTATGGGTTACTTCTTCTCTTGAAATCTATCTTAACATATGCTCGTTCGAATAATAACCCCCATATTCAAAGTGTATTATTGTGCAACGCTTATTCATTGTCCCTGAAAAGATTTAGAAAGTATCAATATCAGTTATCGTGCAACGCATAACCTATTGTATCAGTCACGACTCAGAAGTACTAGAATTACCAGTAGCACCAAATATGTAAGATTATTATTTTTTTTATTCCCATGGTCGTAAGCTAATTCCTATGCATTACTCATGATTTTAGCTTGATTCAACAACTAATAATCACAAATCAATGTTTACTTACTCTAATCACCCAAAATCCTAAGTTCATTAACAAAATGCACCTAAAACCGCTCATGTAAAATTGAAGGTGGTAAAGTGTTTTTGTGGTTATATTTTCTTTAAATGAAATTGTTTTCTTTCTCTTTCTTCCTCGGGTGAAATTCTAAAATACTCTTAAACCAAAAACGGAGTCTCAACTTTGTGGGAGTTGGATTTCACAAAGTTGATTGATTTTAAAATTTCAAAGATTTGTTAAATCTGTAAAGAGGTTTGTTGTATTTGCAGAGAATTTTGTGTATTAGAAAACTCAATAAAAAACCATTAGTTATAAGGATTTTAAGAATCCAAGGTGTATATGGAGTATTTTGAAAGTTCTGTTTAATGAGTTAATTGTTGAGAATCCATGTTCCAATAACACTAGATTTTAAATGAGTCACAAAATCAACAAATTTTTTTTTGAATAACAATGGATTTTTAGTAGATATTTAAAATCATCAAACCAATAACAGTAGATTTTATCAATAGTGTGATAATTTATAAACCAATAATAACATATTCTAAAAATTTTAACAATTCTTAAAAATACAACAAGCAATAACCCTTCCACCTTACTAAATTTTTGTGATGACCATTTTACCCTCATCAACAAATTAATAAAATCAATAAAAACAAAAAAACAACCAATCATATTATTTTTCTCTCCTCCTTCATTTTCTTCTTCTTCTCTTCTTCGAAACATTACAAGCAAAGCCTTCGATATTTTGAGTCTTGCCTCCATTTCTCCACCATTGATATTGATGCTTCAAAATAAAGGTTAATTCATCTTCTATGACGTAAATCGATCGAGTTTAAACTCGATTTGAGTATATAAAAAGAAGAAGAAAATTTGTGTAATTTAGGGATTTCAAATCAATTTGAAACTGGTGTTGGTAAACCGGGTTTATTGTTTAGCTCTATTAGGAATTCGAATTAATAAGTAATATTTGATGAATGTGGTTCAATCATATTTTGTAGAACATAAGTATTTGTAGTTTGTATAACTTGGTCAAGTTTGACCAAGTTAGATATTTTGTATAATTATACAGATGCATAACTTAGTCAAACTTGACCAAGTTATACATTTGTATAATTATACAAAATGTATAACTTGGTCAAGTTTGATCAATCATTGTGAATCGTAGGTAAATTTATCATTTAAATTTGAAACATATTAATTTAAAATTTGGCTTTTCCCCCCAAAACCTTTCATCTCATCTTTTCTCTCCCCTCTTCAATATCGAAAACTCTGTCTCTCTCTCTCCCCTTCACCATCGATGGGATATCTCTGCTCTCTCCTTCTTCACCATCAAGATCTAATTTTTCTCTCTCTCTATATCTCTCTGTCGCCACTTTACACAAAGAGAAACGTTTATGGAGCTTGGATATCGAGTGATCTTCGAGGAAGAGTTAGAATCCCGGGGATTCATACTCGGTTTTGGTATGTCGAGTCAATGACAGAAAGAATCTCAAAATCTAACCCTAATCTGTATCTTTGTTACTATCGATGTGTGTATGCCGACGAGCGAAGGGTAATTCTCACAATTTTTCAAAATTTTTGTCTACTCTCTCACTATTTCACTCAATATTGTTTCCCATTTGGTTGTTTCCTCTAACTTATGAACAATAATCACACGTTTAAATGGTTTATGAGGCATTTGTGGATGAGGTAACACACTTGGGACTCTTGGATGTTCAGGTTGGCGTTCTTGAAGAAGAAGTTCAACTTCTTAAGATGAAAATCCTGAACATGAAGAGTTGGGAAGTCCCGAAGAAGGAGATTTGACCAATCATACCAATCGTTTTATGTGGTTGCCTTCTTGTGGTTGTTGTAGGAAAATGGTTTTACAACTGATTTGGTGTTGTAATGATGTGGTTTTAGAACATTGTTTATTTGTATAACTCGACATAAAATTAAAATAAATCTAACAAAGTTTTTTCAAGTTTCACTGAATGACAAACCAATCAACGCATAAATAAAAAAGTCATCATCAAACTAATAAACAACAATTAAGTCGACATAACTATGACTTATTAGTTAATTAAACAACTAAGAAAAAACAATGATAGTTTCCATAATATTTTTCACTATACATGAAACAACCCCATGAAACACCATATACTTTTATGATATATTTGTTGACATTAGCCACATAACATTACAAAAGTCAGGAAAATAATATTTTCATATATACTTTTGTATGAATACATTTAGAATGTACTTAAATAACATAATATAGTTGGCACAACCAAAAATATTTACTTTGGATTATAGTAAAACCAGTTAAACTGAAAAATGTCAAAAGTGCAACTTGAGGATTTTAGTGAAACTTCAAACTTGGTTGCAACTTACCTGATTTCAGCGGCTGACATGTGAAACACGTGCAAAACATGCTATTTTTTTTTAATTTTCAAAGAGAGTAAAACTTGAAACTTGATATAAATTTTACATTTGTTTTTCATTTATGAGTTCTTTGTTTATATGTTTATATTCTTTTTTCCTCTTTTTCCCAATAATAAATTCATAACTAAATCTTACATAATCAATCAATTAATTAAACAAACAAAATATTAATCTCACATAATCAATCAATTGATTTATTTGATTAACCAAATTACCTAATATTATATGTTGACACGACTTAGATTAGTTCATGTTGCACATGGTTTCGAAGTTACACGTTTTTGTATCAAGTTGCACTGTTGATTCTTTGTTTATTTGTTTTCTTTTCATTCTTTTGCGTTTGTTTTAAATGAGTTTATCTCAAGATTAAATTCATAACTCAATCTCCTTTTTTTTGTTAAATCTCACATAATCAATTAACTAAACAAACAAAATAATTATCTCAAATAATCAATCAATTGATTTTATTTGATTAGTCAAATTACCTAATATTATATGTTGACACGACTCATATTAGTTCAAGTTGCACATGGTTTCTAGGTTACACAAGTTCTTATGTCAAGTTACACATGGTTTCCAAATTGGATTGATGGTATGTTTTGATATTTGTTAGTTTGGGCTTAAGTACAGTTGTAGGCCTAGACTAGAATTCATTTATGTCGTAAACATCGATTCATTTATGTCTCCATTATATTTCCGACGTCTTTTCACTATCTCATTTCCTCTTCATCTTCCAACACTCAACTCTCTTTAAATCTCTCTCTCTCATTAGAAAAGAAAGAAAGAAAATCTTGAAGTTTCTCCAGTTATTTTACAATGTTGCTCGCGATCTTTTCAACTTTAATCGTGGCTGGTAAGTTTGTCGTTTGTTTTTATGATACATTCTTCCTTCTATAACCCGCCTATCTTCCGGAAAAGGACTGTTGATATCCGGAAGCATTGGAATGTTCATCGCTAAACGATCCTAGTCTGCTCCATGTTTGTTTCTTTCCTAAGCTTTCTCTTTCTTTTGCATGTTGAATTAGTTTTGTGAGTATTCGTCGCCCAAAGGTGGGCTACCATCGACCTATAGGTCGACAATAGCTCACCTTGGGCAGCGAAGCTCCCAAGGGAGGCAGTTGTCAACCCAAGGTTCCTCACTGTCGACCTCCGGGTCGACAACTGGTCATCTTGGTAGTTTGTGGCCTCTTCTTCCATCCTTCGAGGGCTCCAATTGGTCACATCTTCTCCCATAGCATTTGGCTCCTATTTTCCTTGATTCCTTAGCTCCAAATCCACCTTGAATCCACCTCTAGAGCCTCTATGAATCCATCCCAAAGTTGTTCCTACAAATGCAAGGAAATGACATGCAAATGCAATATGATCCTAAACTAGACTCTAGACTAAAACTTATGGATTCTAAGACATATATGCAATATATAAAACCTAAATGTGGATGAAACTAAGCTAAAATACACCAAAATATACAAGAAAATATGTACACATCAACACCCCCGGACTTGTCCTTTGCTTGTCCTCAAGCAAACAAAAAAGACCAAACCCGGAAATGAGGTTTGCAAGTGGGAACTCAGAACCAAGATAAGGGAGTAATGCCTTATGCCCAATGTACTCAAAACAAGTAAATTGGTGCAAAGATAATCTAAGAGTCTATGTACTTCTCCATGATCATCACAAAACCGACTCTTAGAATCTAAGCTAAGCATCCATAAACTATCCTATCGCCAATTCATTTTTACATTCAATTAAGCGTAAGCGTGACTTCTTTACCTATGGGCAATGCATCTTATCCATTCGGTTTGGAGTTCAAAGAACGGGTTTATTTAAAGAAGTTTAAAAAGAAGAGGGTTCACACAATTTCACGCGGTTTCTCTCAAACAAAAGTAGTGCAAGACAATAGACAAAAACAAGGTGGTAGCCTAACAATTTACGCATACAAAGCATTTACTTTCTCTAATTGTTCCCACCCCATTGCTTCCTGAAGATCTAGAGACTAACTTGATATACTTCCCATCCTAAAACAAGAAACCATAAACTTTTATTTTTTGAACACACTCATTCTTTTTCTTTTTGTGGACAACTAGAGATTTTTAAACTTTTAAATTTCTTAGCTACTAACCTTCTTTTTGATTTTAAGAGCCAATATATAATCACTTGGATACCTTCTTTCTTTTTCTTTTCAAGGGTGGACTCTCTAAGCTTTTAGTTTCTAAGATTAGAGCTTAAACTTAGTACTAATCTCTAGTGTCTTTTTCTTTCACTTCTCTTTTCTATCTTTTTTTATTTTTCTTTTTTTCTTTTTCTTTCTCTTATTCGAACAACCTAGGATCATATATGCATTAAGGAATATCCCTTTGACTCTATACACACTAACCATTCCCAAGAATTTTATAAACCCAAAACCACAAAGACTTTCCCCTCCTATGACTCTAGTTAGCCTTAAAATAAGGCTAACTCTAAGGAAGTATCCTCTTTGTCGTTCAACTTCAATTCACTCGGGATTTTTCCCATGTGTGCATTGTCCAAAAGAGGTCTCGCATATCGAAATATTTGGGGGTTTTGAAAGAAAGGTTTAAGGGTTTTCATGGGTTGGTCACTACTCTAAAGATGAGAGTAGCCACTTGAGCTAAGAAAGGGTGGTAAAAATGGTTAAAACATAGCTCAAATTTTAGTGTTTTCCCATGGTCGAGTATAGCAAAGCCCATAAGCAAGATATTAACATTCATTAAAGGCCATCTTAGATATGAATTGACTCAAAAGATAGCTTACCTTAATATTCGCAAAGACCTTTAAGCGGTTAATTCAAATCATGAATTTTCCTAAGACAAAAAGTGGTTTATGTAACATCTTACTTCTAGTGAGGGCATTGGTCATTAAACAAAAATCAATTATCTATGAGATAATTCTATCATTGTTCCCTATGCAAAATGCAATCCTATATGCTTTTAACAAATCAAGTATTTACAAATGGATGAAGTATATATGCAAAGATTTGAAAACAAAATGAAAATCTTTTTGGTTTTTTCGAATTTTTTTTAATTTTTTTGGTTTTTCTCACAAATCATAAGTATTTACAATGCATGACTCAATATGTGAAGAGAAAAGAAAACATCAAAACCCAAAATGACATTAAAATTAAGCTCCTCCCACAGACTTAAATTTCACTGTCTTGGTGAATTCTAAACCGTGAGAGTGATCTTTCAAACACACACCAAAATGAAAATATGCAACAATATTTACAAAGGATTGTAGGCGTACCTTGCGACAACTCATATAAATGAGTGTTGAGTGGAATCGATGGATGGCTCGGGCTCATTGTTTTGTCGTGTGGAGTTCCTTGTTCTCAGCTCTTGGAATGATATTCTTGGTTGATTCATTTCTTGCTCTAGCAGTTCAAATCTTGAGCATCATACTCTCATCTAACCTTAAGGTTTCTTTGACGGTTGATTTGCGTGGAAGATGAAAGTATTGCTTTTTTTCTTGTTCCGCCCATGTGGGGTATGATAATCGCATAGCTCTTTGTGGTGGTGCCATTTGTTTATTTCATACACTTAAGAATGTAAACAAAATGAATACAAAAATTTTAAGAACACAATGAAACAAGCAAAAAGGATTTGGCTTTAAATCGAATAGAGCATTTAAATACAAATAATCATATGATTTGATTTTTAGCAATTCCCTAATGTTACTTCATGATCCTAAATGCAATGTACTCATGCAAAGCCAAAATGCCATCATTCCAAAACATATAATTTTTGGCTATTAAGGTGTTATAAGCAAGAGTAAGCATTTGATTTTTCACTTTCTAAACTTATGACTTTGTTTGATGCTTACTAAACTACCAAGTTCAAAATCCATTTGATACCATTTCAAGAACATTTCGAAATTAAAACATGTTGTGCACTTAATATAATATATATCCAAATTCATTATCGTGGATAAAACTCAAAGTAGTGATTGCAAGTATGCGCAACAAACCAAGCATTTAAACAAACATCACACTGCAAGCTATGTAAGAATCAAAAATCAACTTCCCTTTTTTCATTTCATAAAGGTCAAAATTTCAAGAGATGAAGGGCATCTCTAAAATTTCTCCAAATTAGGAAAGTGATACATGATTCTAAGCATTTCTAGCACCTATTTCACATATGAACCAACAAATTCAAGTTTTCCCAAAAATAAATTTCAATTACTATTCACTTCAAGAACACATTTTTGTTTCACGCATTTCTAGTTATTTCCAATTGATTCTAACCCTTAAAAACTTAACAACTAAGCTCTTTCTACTAAAGAATTCCACAAAACATCAATAAATCTTCATGCTCATAGAAATCAAAAATTTCAAGAGAATTGAGAGGATTTTGAAATTTTCATACCTTGTTCTTGATGTTGGGAGAGAATGAAATGTAGAAAATGAGCTTGAATGCAACTTAGAAGAACCAGAAACTCTAAAACTTTCACACAAATTCTCTCTTAAAAATCAAAACTTTCTCCTTATGTATGAAGAAGAAGAATTTCGATGGTAGTGAAGAGAGGAGAGAGAAAAGAGAGTATGAAAAGTAGTGGTTAAGAGTTAAAGTGTAGAAAGTTATTTGCAAATTGGTCCTTAGGTTTCCAAAATACTTTATTTCCTTGAAACTCTTGCAAAATAACCTTAAATTTGGAATTTTAAAATCAAGGGAAAATTTTTTCTTGAATTTGTGAAAATTAGCACCAAAGGTTTGAAATTGGATCAAAATAGTTTAGTTTTCTCAAATCAATCTTTTTAAAAAATCATTCTTGAAAATCTTTTAAAACGATGAAATGCAAATGCATAGCTTGAATTTTTAGAGAACTTACCTAGCACAAAGAGTGTTCTTAAAATCAAGTCATAATGACATGTAAAAAGTGTATTCGCCAAACTCCATTGTGCTTTTTGATCCTTGACTTGGATGAACTCCTTTGGCATCTAAGCTTGAGCAAAAGAATGAATTTGGAACAAGGTTATCCCAAGACATATCATCATTATTGAATTGAAAAACTTGAAAATTAAAGACTTAAAACGAAATATGTACAAAGGAAGATTTAGATCATCTTGTAGAAGATTGATTCTTCTTGCTTCATTTTGTCCTCACCATTAAGTACATTTTCAGTTGGGTCTCCATCTTCCTCATCAAAGAACAACCCATAGACTTTACTCAACCTTACTTCTTCGAAGCACATCTCATTGCAATTACCCATACCTTTATTCTTCTCAAGATAGATTGCACATAAGTATCTATCATAGGATAATATTAAGTAGTATTAGACTCTTGGATCAACCTTTTTGAGAGATACCATACTTCTTTTAAAGTCTATTCTAGCTCTGGTAGTTGCAAGGAAGGGTGTCCCTAAGATTAGAGGAAAAGGAGTTGGATGCTTTATTTCTATCATAAGTCCGTTGGGATTGTGCAATTCCCAATCTTCAAAGGATAATTTGTAAAAATCCGATTGGCTTCATTGTTGATGAATCCCCTAACATAATAAAAGACTCATTTCTCTCCATCCTCTTGATACCATATTTTCTCACTAATTCTAAGGAGATCATATCATTAGAAGATCCGATATCTACTAAAGCCTCTTCCTTGAAGATTTCTTCTTGGGAAATTGTCATTGAGTTGATCCGATTTAGTAGCAAGGTAATGGTGTAACAAGAGAAATCAACAAGAATTCAACTTCATGATTATGGAATCAATGCTTGAACTAATACCACTCTCATGGCTAAAAATCATATTTGCAAGCTAACATATTTCACTCAACTCTCGTTTCTTGTGATCATTTAGAAAGCAACATTAAGAATCATTCCACTTTGTCACCATAATTCCTAGCTATCAACTCTCGTTGGCTAAGCTAAGTTTTGTATACTTTAGGCTCTCATAGACATTTCATCGAACACCTCTTCGGCATGAAATATATACATGTCAAGATCTAGTTTTTATCCTAGATCTAACACTAAGAACACCTAAACCATAGAGATATAACTCCTAACTGTCTCTAAACACAATTCTTTAACCATAAATCATCTCAAATCTACCATTCCCAAAATCCAAGAAAAGACTACTCACACATCATCTGAGAGAAGAGAGAAAATATGAGAAATATAAGCATGATTTAATAGATAAAAGATTTGAGATACAAAAATATAAAGAGAGAATCTTGATCTTAAAGATCAAGAGAATCAAATTAGAACATAAAGGAAAGTGTTGAAAAGTTGATAAAATACTAGAAGATATTTTCTTGGAGGCTAAGAGGGGGTATTTATACTAAAAGGGGAAGAGAGGGTGCCCTAAAAGGGTTTTTTCACATCAAGGTGAGCAGTCATCGCCCAAAGATGGGCTACCATCGACCTATAGGTCGACAGAAGCTCACCTTGGGCAGCAAAGCTCCAAAGGGCGGTAGTTGTCGACCCAAGGTGCCCTACTGTCGACCTCCAGGTCGACATCTGGTCACCTTGGCAGTTTGTGGCCTCTTCTTCCATCCAGTGGTTGCTCCAATTGGTCCCATCTTCTCCCATAACATTTGGCTCCTCTTTTTCTTGATTCCTTAGCTCTAAATCCACCTTGAATCCACTTCTAGAGCCTCCATGAATCCATCCTAAAGTTGTTCCTATAAATGCAAGGAAATGACTCGCAAATGTAATATGATCCTAAACTATACTCTAGACTCAAACTTATGGATTCTAAGATTTATATGCAATATATACAACCTAAATGTGGATGAAACTAAGCTAAAATGAATAAAATATGCAAGAAAATATGTACACATCATGCGGTAAGAGCTTTACAAAGACTCGGTGCACCACAGAATATTTGGATGGTCGCCTCGTCTCATCCGCCCACTTCTTCATCTGTTTTCGAAACTTCTCCAAACAAGCAAGAGCTTAATTCGCAGGTTCTTTCCACTCCTGAACCATCTTGGACGCTCTCGGACTTTGCTCCTCGGATATCGGCAGGGCTAAGGTATGAGGAGTCAAAGGTTGTTGGCCCGTGGCTAACTTGATAGGACTCCTCCTGATTGATTCGCTCTGCTGTAAGTTGTAGGAAACCTAGGCATCATCCAACAACTTCACCCAATCCCCCTGGTTAGCACTCATGAAATGTCTGAGGTAACACTCCAATAGGGCGTTCACCCTTTTCGTTTGTCCATCGGTCTACGGGTGAAAGCTTGTAGAGTAGTTGAGTTCTGTATCTAGCATCTTGAACAACTCAGTCCACAACTTCCTCGTAAAGCGAGGGTCTCGATCACTCACACAATGTTCTTTGGTAGCCCCCAAAGTTTCACCACATTCTTGAAGAACGACCTGGCTGCCTCTTCTACAATGCAATCTCAAGAACAAGCAAATAACATCCCGTACTTCGAGAATTGATCAACAATCGCCAACACAGAGCCAAACGCTTTGAATTCAGGTAAGGCACTTATGAAATCTAGTGAGGTAAATTCCCATGGTCTCTTGGGAATCGAAAGCGGCTCCAGCAAGCCCGCCGATGGCTTGTTCTTTGTATTGTTTGGTTGGCAAACTAGACAAGTCTTCACAAATAACTCCACGATATCACTCATCCGTGGCCAATAGTACGCTACTTCGACTAACGTTAGCTCCTGTTTTGACCTGGATGTCCCGCCCATCGGGTATCATGGCATTCATAGATAAAGTCACGCCGGAGGCTCTCCCATTTTGGTACATATATCCTTCGGCCTCTAGTGTAGAGTAGCTCATCTTCTACCCAAAATAGATGGGTCTCTCCCTCCTTAGCTAGTCTCGTCAACTCCTTTTCAACTATATCACGATCAAGCCCTTCTCAGATTTATGCTATAATCTTCCCCTCATCTTGACTTATGGCTACCAACTTTTCCTTCCTACTTAGTGCGTCCGCTACAACATTCGTCTTCCGTGGCTTAAACTCCAAAGTGTTGTGAACTAAGCTAAGAAGTCTAGCCACCGAGCTTGTTTCGAAGACAACTTCTTCTGAGTGTGGAAGTAACTTGTAGCCACATTGTCTGTCTTGATCGTGAAATGTGAACCCAAGAGATAATGTCTCCATACCCGCAAGAAATGAACTATCGCCAACATCTCTTTTTCTTGCACGGTGTATTTTCTCTCCCTCTCGTTAAGCTTCCGGCTTTCAAATGCAATCGAATTTCCATCTTGTTTTAGTACTCCCCCGATCGCAAAATTCGATGCATCCGTGTGTATCTCGAACGGTAAGCTAAAATTGGGTAAAGCAAGGACCGATTCTTGGCTTACCGCTCTCTTCAACTCCTCGAACGCTTCTTGGCACTAATCCAACCATTCCCACGACTTCCCCTTCTTTAGGAGATTTGTCAATGGGGACGCCATATTCGAATATCCTTCAATGAACTAACGATAGTAGTTCACGAGGCCAAGGAAGGACTGCACCTCTGTCACCTTGGTTGGTGCTTCCCTCTTTAGTTTCCCGTGTCCAATGACATGACCGAGAAAAATAAATTCTTCGGTGGCAAAGGTACACTTTTCCCTCTTCACGAACAACTCATTCTCGCACAGAATCCGAAAAACCGTCTTCAAGTGCTCCACATGTTCCTCCATTGAGTTACTATAGATGACTATGTCATCCAATTAAGTCACCACAAACGATCCATATATGGTTGTAAGATCTAGTTCATCACCGTACAAAATGTGGGAGGAGCGTTTGTGTGGCCGGAAGGCATGACAAGCAACTCAAACGATCCATACCGCATGATGCAAGTTGTTTTTGGCTCATCTCCTTCTGCAATCAGAACTTGATAATAACCCTTCTGCAAGTCCATCTCTGTGTACACCTTCCCTCCCCCAAGCCTATCAAAGAGATAACCGATTAAAGGGATAGGATATTGGTTTTTAATCGTCACCTTGTTAAGAGCCCGATAATCCACACACATTTGCAACAAACCATCCAGTTTCTTTTGCAAAAGTATTGGTTACCCATAAGGTGCCTTTGAGGGTCTTAGCTTCCCCGTCCCCACAAGCTCATCGAGCTTCTTTCTCATTTCTTCTAAATCGGATGGAACCATTCTATAAGGCGCCATTTCTAGCGGCTTCGCTCCCAACTCCAACTAAATTCGGTGATCCACCTCCCTTCTTGGTGGCAATTTATTGGGTAATTGCGTCGGCATACCGTCCCTATTCTCCTCAAGGATGACTTCGATAGTTGGAGGGATGACTCTGACAACCTTCGTCCCTTCCTCCAACTTCATCACTGCTACGTACGCTGGCTCGACTTTCTTCACCCCCTTGGCAAGTTTCCTAGTGGGCTTTGCCTTCTAGGGTAGGAATCATGCATGGTTAACCCTTCTCCATGATGCAAACCGAGCTAAGTGCATGTATAGGTATCGACATCACTTGCCTCATGAAATCCATCCCCAAGACAACCTCAAAGTCATCCATAGGTATGACCAACAAGTTCACCGGACCCGTCAATGTACCTAAGCGCATATCCACTCCTTGAGCTACCCTTTGGATTGGTTGTGCTTTCGCATTCACCATCTTCATCCAGCCATCCTTCTTGGTCCATTTCACTCCAAGTCTCACAGCTTCATCTTTAGCCATGAAGTTATGAGTGGCTCCCGTATCAACAATCACTCAAGCCGAACACCCATTGATTCTAGCTTCCACATACATGAGCCCCTTGCTCGTTGGTATAACTATCAGGCTAGCCTTCAAGGCGTTCAACAACTGTAACGACGCCATGATGGCTGAGTCCTCCTCCTTAGATTTGGCATCGTGTTGTTCTAAAATCGTAGAGAGCGATCCCAACTTTTGACACTCCTTCATCGGATGTGGCTCCTTGCACACAAAGCATCCGCCTTTAGGTACAAAAGGCTTCTTCCCCGCTTCAATATCCTCTTGTCTTGGATTCTTCTCATATCCTTTAGAATTTACAGGTCGTCCGAAATCCCGCTTCTCTCCCCCACCCTTAACCACAATCTTCTCCTTCTTCTTGAATGAGTCGAATGGACCTTGGGAACGAAAGTCCGTTAGGGATTTGACCACCGCAATGGATTCTCGACACACTTGACTCCCCTTCTCGGAAATTCTTGTTGAGCTCAGCCTTGGAGTCCGTCGGTGAAGTAAAACAAGTGATCCTCTTTGGACATGTTAAGAATTTACAGCATCGGGGTTGTGAATTCCTTCACATAGTCACGAATGGTACCTCTTTGCAGAAGTTCTCTTAACTTCTTCCTGGCTTCATACACGACATTTTTAGGATAGAATTGCCGCTTGAGTTCCTTCTTGAACTCATCCAAGTCTCAAGCCAGCATGATCCACGCTCAATCTCTGCATGCTTCCTTCTCTACTACAACATTTGTATCTGCCTGATAGGATGTCGGAGCCTTGATCTTTGCAGTCTCGTCGGTGAGGTTGAGATTGTCAAAGTATTGCTTCAACGTCTCGTTCCGACTCCCTCACCATCTTTACATCAACCGCCATGCATTAGCGAGTGATCCAAGTCTTTATAGGTCTGATCGCCATGAGCCACCACCGATCCAAGAAGAGGTAAATGCCTTCAATTTTGAGTAGCAACGAGAAGAACCGCCCATAGATTACTAAAGAAATGAATACGAGATGTACATGGAAAGAAAATAGAATGACCAAGAGAAGATCATAAAGAGACAAGGGAACTTTCTCACAAAATTGCGGAGGAGGATGAAGAAGAGCGACAAGTACAATCGCTATGCCACATCAAGTGAGGAAGAAACAGAAGATAAGGACTCAAGTGGTCATGAACACCAACAACCAAGGCACTCGGTGGCTCTTCCGCCATTGGTAATCCGTTAATGACATGAGAAAGAGATGCACCCACCAAGGACTTCGTTTAAAGAGCCACTCCGGGGGAAAGACCCCGTCGGCCCTCCATCATCATGGCCACGGAGATCAATACACAACAACAATGAGCCTGATTCCTCCGTTGGATCCACAAGACACTCATATATATGAGTTGTCACAAGGTACACCTACAATCCCTTGTATATACCATTGCATATTTTCGTTTTATATGTGTTTCTATTCAGTCACTCTCACGGTTTAAAATTCACTGAGGCATTGAAGTTTAAGTCTGGGGAGGGGCTTAGTACTAATGCTATTTTGAGTTTTGATGTTTTCTTTGCATATTGAGTCTTGCATTGTAGATAGTTATGACTTACTAAAAAAATTGAAAAATTTCAAAAACTCCAAAAGATTTTCAATTTTTTTCAAAGCTTTGCATATAGGTTGCATCTATTTATAAATACTTAGTTTTTTATGAGCATATAGGATTGCATTTTTGCATAGGGAACAATGATGAAACTACTTCATAGATAGTTGAGTTTTGTTTAATGAATAATACCCTCACTAGAAGTATGATGTTGCCTAGACCACTTTTTGTCTTAGGAAAATTAGTGATTGGAATTGACCACTCAAAGGTCTTTGGAATTGTGGAAGTACACTATCTTTTGAGTCAATTCCTATCTAAGATGGCTTTTAAAGTAATGTTAGCATCTTGCTTATGGGCTTTGTCATACTTGACCATGGGAAATCACTACATTTGAGTTATGTTTTAACCGTCTTTTACCACTCTTTCTTTGCTCAAATGGCTACTCTCATCTTTCGAGTATTGACCTACCCTTGTGAATCCTTAAACCTTTCCTTCAAAACCCCCTATTATTTCGGTATGTGAGGCCTCTTTAGGAAAGTGCAAACACGGGCAAAATCCTAAGTGAATTGAAGTTGAACGACAAAGAAAATACTTCTTTAGAGTTAGACTCACTTTAAGGCTAACTAGATTTATAGGAGGGGAAAATCTTTGTGGTTTTGGGTTTGTATAAGTCTGGGGAATGGTTAGTGGTATTAAGTCAAGTAGATGTTTCTTAGTGCTTATATGATCCTAGGTTGGTAGAAAGAGAAAAAAAAAAGAAAGAAGGAAAAATGGAAAAAGTTAAGGAAAAGAAGTGAAAGAATAAGGCACTCGAGATTAGTACTAAGTTTGATATCTAACCTTAGAAATTAAAAGCTTAGAAATTCCACCTTTAAAAGAAAAAAGAAAGAAAGAATCCAAGTGATTAGATAGTGGCTCTTAAAACTAAAAGAAGGTTAGTAGCTTAGAAGTTTAAAAGTTTAAGAATCTCTAGTTGTCTACAAAAAGAAAAAGAATGAGTGAGTTTGGTTCAATAAATTTTTATGGTTTCTAGATTTAGAATGGGTAGTATATCAAGTAAGTGTCTAGACCCTTAGGAAGCAATGAGGTGGGAACAATTAGAGGAAGTAAATGCTTTGTATGCGTAAATTGTTCGGCTACCACCTTGCTTTTGCCTATTATCTTGCACCGAGATCGAGAGAGCCCTCTTCTTTTCACACTTCTTTACATAAAAAATTCTTTGAGCTCCAAACCGAATGGATAAGATGCATTTCCCATAGGTAAAGAACTCACGCCTAAGCTTAATTGATGGTAAAAATTTGGCGATGGGATAGTTTATGGATGCTTAGCTTAGATTCTAAGAGTTTATGGATTCATTACTTTTCTTATCTTGGTTTTGAGTTCCCACTTGCAAACCTCATTTCTGGGTTTTGTCTTTGTTGTTTGCTTGAGGATAAGCAAAGAGAAAGTCCAGGGGTTTTGATGTGTACTTATTTTTATGCATATTTTGATGCATTTTAGCTTAGTTTCATCCACATTTAGGTTTTAAATATTTTATATAAGTCTTAGAATCCATAGGTTTGAGCCTAGAGTCTAGTTTAGGAGCATATTGCATTTGCATATCATTTTCTCTGCATTTGTAGGTGCAACTTCAAGATGGATTCATGGAGGCTCTAGAGGTGAATCTAAGGTGGAAGTGGAGTTAAAATCAAGAACAAAAGGATCTAAATGCTATGGAAGAAGTTGGGATCAAGTAGAGCATTCAAGAGGAGGAAGAAGAGACAAAGAGCAGTCAAGGAGCCTAGCTGTCGACCCCAAGGCGACAGTGAACAACCTTGGGTCGACAGTTGCTTCCTTTGGCAGCTTTGCTACCGAAGGTGAGATATTGTCGACCCTAGGGTCGATGGTGAGCCACCCTTTGGCAACAATAGCCTCCCTTGACGTGAAGAAACCCTTTTTAGGGCACCCACACTCCTTCCTTTTAGTATATATAGCCTCCTATTGAACCAGGAACATAACTTTGATCAACATTTCATCAACTTTACATTTCTTTCTTCTATTTTGAGATCTAAAATATTGTAATAACTTCTTGATAATTTTGAGTGATTTGAATCTTTTCTTCTCATATCTTTCTCTAGATCTATTTGTCTAAGAACATGGGATCTCAAAGACAAAACTTTTTTCTTTGGATTTTCATGACTCTTAGTGAGTAGATACTTCTTAGATCTTGAGGCATGGCAGGCTGGGGTTACATCTAGGGTTTAGATGGATGATTAGGCTAGACTTTGGCATAAATTCCTATTAGATCTAGTTTAGTTCTATAAAGTTTATTGCTTCCTCATCGACGCCTAGAAAGTGTTCGATGAAATGCTTGAGAGAACTAGATCTATGTTTTTAACCTTGAGATATGAGAGTAGTTTTCCCAATGGGACATCAAGGTGTTAAATGGATATAAGGGCTTGAGGAACACTATCACATACATGTTTAGATAGGCAGAAAACGAGAGTTGTGCCTTGTAATGTGTATAGGTGAATAGATCTTGGCCACGAGAGTGGGTTGATTGATAATAGAGGGATCCTTGGTCTACGAATAGCTTCAATCCTCTAATATAGCCTTACCAAAGTCCACCACATCATTAGATTGACCCCGAACCCATAACCATTATCTCAAGATCCTACCTTTTTATTGTTTACATCCAAGTTCACTCTTTTATAGCTTTACTTACTTGCTTGCTTAAATATTGCTTTCTTTTATGCATTTTCTTTATGTTTGACCTTATTGATCATTAGATTAAGTGGAGACCCGTGACAATTCGCATCTAAATCGCTCACCTAGACTAGGACTCTTACTGTATTACCTTTGCTTAGGTTCTACTAGTCTAGCCTTCAAATCCTTGGATCACCATAAAGTACTACAATTGACCCCGTTCTCTTGTGGGATTGATAGTAGGGTTTATGTTTACAAATTTTAAACTTCGACGAAACCGCCCCACATCAAGTAGCTTGTCATTTTCTCTCTTGTCTCCATAAAGAACCTTCTAGTTTATCAATAGGTAGATTTACAGTTGATAGTTTGTCCAAAAAAGATCTCCTTGGCATAAAATCTGAAAAATAAGAAAAAGAAATAAGCGTAAAACTGACATAAATGTGTCCTAGACTAAAATCAAATTGAAAAATTTATAGGTGACCAATCAAGTCCCCAACGATGGCGCCTAAAAGCTTGATGTACGTGAAACTTTCGTTCCAATTTAGCTGCAAGTGGACAACGTTTTCGTAGTATTTAGGGTATCAATCTGCACGAGAGTTTGATTGTTACACTGCAAACCGAATATTCGACATGAGCTAAAACTGAAAATAAATCGTTTGTGAATTTTTGTAATTTTAAACAACAAGAAATAATTAAAATTAAGTTTTAAATCTATGGAGAAAAATATTGTGCATTAAGGAAAATGCAGAGAATTCTGTATCAAAGGAAAACCGATTAATTTAGGGATTAGAATTAAGCAATATCTAGAACTCGAAACACTAGTAAAACCCAGTCCACTTTTAAGGCTAGGGATTCAATGGAAAATAAACCAAGGGACTCAGCTTTTGTTAGGCCTTGTAGAAATTAAACATGCATTAATTCGAACAAGTTTTGTTAAGTTAGTTAAGCCAAGGTGATCGACTTTTGTTGCCTCCTTGTAACTTAACTTGTCAAAGATTAGTTTCAGGATGGTGAAAAAAAAAGACTAGTTTCAGGTTATTTGGCAAGCTTTTGGAATGAAAACTAACCTAAAATCATATCGCTAGATGTGCGGTAAAGCAATCGTGCATTATTATCAACCAAAACAAAGACTATATGAATCCTTAAACAAATACTAGCAACCTAAAATATCATAATCCCTTTGAAAGACCCATTACATAATAATGAAACTACTCGGACATAGCAATGGAAATCAAACAGCAAGTAACTGAGAGAAACATCATATTATAAGAGTTAAGTGTTTAGGAATCTTCTCTATATCGGATACAAATATAATTCCTCTCCTTCAAGTCTCTTAAAATCTAAATTCCACAAAGAACAAGTAGGGTTTTGATGAATGCTAAGAAAATAACATGTCTCTCTCTTTCTAAAGTTTATAAGAAAATAATTATAATATTAGGTCATCACTAGTCTCCCTTCATTAAGCCAGTTTTGACGGAATTGGATTTGGTTAGCCAAACCGAAAGCTATGGAAAGATTTTTTGATTTTGTTCATGAGAAAGCAAGAATCTGGCATGTTCCAAAAATAGGTCATCACCCGGTGGTGTGGTTCACGCCACCTAGTATGTTGGTTCAGGAGCCTCGACTTATTTTGCTACTGAGGCAGCTTGGTACGTCTCCGTTCAAACGCGTGTAACTTCCTATTCCCAGCTCTGAATGACTTAAAACTAGTTTCATTTGAAATCTAACTTAAAATTCCATCTTTTGATGAAATTTCAGATCTATCCAATGAAGGCATAATCTTCAATCGTGGTGATCTTTCAAAGCTGAGAATCTGTCCAATTTGGCAAGATGCAAAACTTAAGCGTTTGAGCTTCCATCTTCTTTAACCGTCTTTGAAACTTTCTTGAAATATGAATTATTTCCATTTAGCATGCTTTTTCCGTTATTTTTGATGATTTGACATGTTGAGTACCAAAAATCACAAATATGAGAAACCTACCTCTAGGGGGCTAAAAGCGTAAAAAAGCCTTGAGTAAATAAGTAAAATTCCAGTAACAAAGGGTAATAGTATATATTTTAATTGTTTTTAGGTTGTAAATATTGCGTCTTAGTGTTTAAATCCACTTAGTTTAGGAATTGTGTATATTTAGGTTTATTTGCATTTTGAATCGCATTTCTCTGCATTTGTAGAAATGAACCTTTACAAGAAGAAAATGGTACTTTGAGAAAATGAAAATTGGTGAATATTTGGTGAAGAAACAAGGAGGAATCAAAGGCTAAATGCATATGGACAAAGATGAGTTAGAAGAATGCAGAAAATGAGCATAAAGGGAATAAGTTAAGCCGCCATTTACCATAATTCAAAAGGGGGTCGAAGGCTAAAACATGGAGCAAGAAGAGCCAAAGTCCCTGCCCATTAAGCTCACCATCGACCCTAAGGGTATATGGAAGCTGAGGGGGGGGGTCGATGGTGAGCTAACTTCACCCGAACCTACCCATTTAGCTTACCACCAACTTCACAGTCGAGGATGAGCTAAACCTCGACAATAATTTGCTTAGGGAAACCTCATTTATCCATTTATGTAAAAAAAAATATAGGCCCTCTAAACCCTCAAGAACATAGTTTTTTATCAATTAGAATCATCTTTTCTAAAGTTTGCAACTTTGATCAACTTTTGTAAACCTGTGAATCTTTTTTTACTTAAGTTTGTTTCTCTTTAGTCTTTCTTTCTTCTTCTTTCTAAGATCATTGTTTTGAAGAGATGGAATTTATATCTTTTGGGCTCCATGAATCTTAGTGAGTAGTCTCTTGTTGAATCTTGAGATGCAGTGGGCTAGGATTAGATTTAGGTTTGGAATGAGTATTGGGCTACATCTTGGCATAGGTTTTTACGGGGTTTTTTTATTGATTTCAAAAGATCTTATCCGTTCATCAAGCGAACAAAAGGTGTTTAAGGAAATGCTTGAGAGAATAAATATATGTCTTTTAACTTTGGGCGTGAAAGTAGCTTGTCTAGGTTGTTATATGACTATGATGACTTGTGGAACACTATCCCTTGCATGTTTAGATAGATTATAAATGAAAGTTGTATCTTGTAATGTGCATGGGTGAATAGATTTTCACCGTGAAAGTAAGTTGATCGTAAATTAGGGGATCCTTGGCCTAAAATAGCTTTAAACTAATAGCGCATAAAAAGAAACTCATTCTAAATCTAAATCAAGTATGAACCTTACGCTATGTCTTAAAGATTGAATCTCCATTATTGTCTTACCTTAAAACATTCAAAGTCATTTCTTTTTATTGAATTTTCTTATTCATTTCTTTGCATTTTGTTTTGTCTTTTTTATGTCTATGTTGAGATTTTGTGTTAACACCATCCAAATCGTATTTGTTTAGACTAGGATCTTGTTTATTTCAAATCATTGGTTCGACCCCTTTGTACTACAATTGAGTAACCATAATCTTGCAGAGGTGTTTTGTTAGAAATGGTTTATAAATATAAACTTGTTTGTCTATGAAAAACGTTTACCAACACTCCCACAGAGAATTTGAAAAAACCCTTAATTAAGAAAAATAAAGAATATTTACAACCCTAATTAGGTTAACCATAAATAACACTAGGGATGAACATTCAGGTATCAATTCGGGTTTGGTTTGGGCTCATACGGGTTTTAGAGACATAGGTATAAGCTCTATTTGGGAGTTTAAAAATTTTGATCGGGTTCAGCTTGGGTTTAATAGATTAAGGATTGAGATTAGTAATCCCAATAAAATTCAAGCATACCCAAAATCGATTCGAGTTCTAGTTTTTTGGTTCATAATGTAGAGTATTTTCTCGTTTTGTCAAGTGTTTTATGTTTTTCGGGTTTGAGGTTTGTGTTCGGTTCATGGAATTCGGGCTTTCGGATTTTGGATTCGAGTTTGGTTTGACTTTAAGGGGCTTTTGAGTTTTTCAGATAATCGTTTGGTTTTGGATACCATACAACGGGATTCCTTTAAGTATGTTTACGAATCGGTTCAAGTTTTGATTTGGGCTTTTTTGTCTGGTATGGCTTACGGGTTGCGGTACGTTTCCCAGCCCTAAATACTACGTTCCATTCCCTTCCTTGTATTTATTTATCCTGAAGAAAAAATATCTCATTACGAACATAAAGTTGTTTATTAAACTCTTACTCAGGTTTCTGTGAGTTTTCAATTTTCTTCATGTTACCTCATTTTATAAATGTTTTTGTAACGACCCCGACCCGAGGGTACCGGGCTGCTCCAAATGGTATCGCCAAAACCGGAGCAAACTTCACCAACCAGTCCGAGAATTCATCGCTTCTAACTTTACCTGCAGAAACACCAAGAAGGAAAGGGGAGGAAAGAGAGGGGTGAGTGACTTTTCAAACAAGCCACTCAGTGAGGA
>OVAN01003952.1:0-27272 GCA_900406275.1 Anastatica hierochuntica
CACCAATGATCCCTTCTCCTTCGCGGCCAACGTAAACAACGGTCTTTGAATATCTAGACGTTGATGATGTGCTTGACAGTTTACGTTCGAAATAACTTTCCAGCTTAACCACATCCGAGGAGTCGTTCTTTTTGTGGAAACGGTTAGAAACCCATTCACGTGCACCCACAGCAACCAAACGTCCATCTACTTCTGCCAAAGTACCAAAACCTGGTTCTGTCAATTGGCCTCTTGTTTCTGGAGTTTCCAGATTCAGGGCTTCAGCTTCATTTACAATGGCTTTTGCAATTGGGTGTGTTGCTGTCTTCTCTACCGCAGCAGCCATTTTAAGCACTTCTTGTTCTTCGTATCTTAAAGAAGCAACGCCAGAGACCACAGGTCTTCCTTCAGTAAGAGTCCCTGTCTAGACAAAAAAAAATTGTGGAAACCATAACTCTATTTGTTCAACTTTGATGAGCAACAGGAACTGTTCATACACCTATCTTATTTTCTAGTATTTTCCGTCGTATAAGAAAGAAATAGTGGAGAGAGATGGGTGAATACGGTCATAAAATGCACAAAAGATTTAGCAATACCTTGTCTAAAGCCACACAATCTACGGAGGCCAGGCGTTCTAAGACATCTCCTCCTCTGATAAGATATCCCCGCTTTGCTCCTATACATATTCAGGAAACATTACCATATTAGCTTCAGACAATTTCAAAAAAATCTCGAACTTATTGTTGCTAATTACAACATTTTCAAGTAATATAACTATCAATAACCTTTGTAAACATGAATGATCCCACAAGAGTAGATACGGCTCCAGAAACTAGAAAGTAAATTCCTAACGACTAGGCCAGCTTAGTCATTTTATTTATTATCTTAAGCCGCCATAAACGACAAAATTTTTAAAGTAACCAAAAAGAGCAAGGAAAATAGAAAAGGAATAGTCCGTAGCTAAAATGTCATCTTCAAATCTTCCTAATAATTGGAAAACTTCGCACACAGTTAGGTTACTTTTATCGGCTAGGTTTGTGAACTTTGAAGTGCAAGCTAAACAATACGCTATATTAAATAACTTACCAAGAGAGGTGCCAATTAGTATTGCCGTTGGTGTTGCAAGGCCCAGTGCACAGGGACATGAAACTACCTGATAAACATAAAAAAACGAGGTGATCATCTGCACAATATGATGTTTTCGAGAATTCTTTCAATCCCTCTTTTCTCTTACGTCCCCTTCGGGAATTCCATTTTCCCCAGTCACCATTTTTTCCCCACGTTAAGTCCGACTAATCCCAAATAACAGCACATATATTGATATTTTCACACTAAGGATATAACTTTGATATTCATGGATTACTCACCAAGACATCCACAGCCAGTTTTACGCTTAGTGCCAGAGGATCTCCATCAGGTCCAGCAATATCATTGAGTAAAACATCTGGGAATATGTCTGAACCAACATAATACCTGAAGCATGACAACGAAGCGGGTCTTTATGTAGGATAATACCGGAAGGAAAATGTATGATCCTATGAAATTTCAGATGCCATTTCCAGTAGAATATGAAAAGAGGATCATACCAGAAGGCAAATGTCACTGCAGATAAAGACATGATGGTGTAGACGAAAGGTCCAGCTATTGCATCTGCCAGCCTCTGTACAGGAGCTGCATTACCTTGTGCATCCTCAACCTAAAAGTTTAGTTTTTCATTAGGTATTCATATTTCTAATTTCTATACACAGTATCTTCTCTATCGAAAAAATATCCTACAAATAGATTTCATTCACATGTTTGTAGCTAAACTTGATTTCAGACAGGAGACAATGTGGATGAAATAGAGACGAGATTTCTATTTGAAGGCTTGATTTCATCCATAATTCCCTGTCTGAATAGCTACAAACATGTGAATTAGTTCTACTTGTAGGATTGTGACTCATTCTTGATATTTGAATATGTAGTTGTCTTCCTCCTTCTGTCTTAGAGGAGGGAAGTCTGCTAAATTTACAGAGAATTATGGCAGCCTTTTCCTTTTTACATGTTGACTTAAAAAGTTTTCCACATTGTGACTAATAGAATTAACCCTCACACAATGTGGCTTTCATCAAGATTCCATAAGCTCTAGATTCATAGAGACTAACCATTCTGACAATTTTAGATATTGTTGAGTTGGAGCCAGTAGAAGAAGCTTTGATCCGTAGCGGGCCATCCTGAAATAGGTAAAACAAACGCGATGTTTTTCAAAAATATTCATGATCACTTTGTATAAATCAGACTTAGTGACTGAGCTCAGTAATGCAGCTAGACAGCAACATATACCCCACAGTCACGTGATTCACAGTATGAATTGATGCAATACAGTAATGTTTGTAAGAGGATCATGTCCCAAACTGAGAGGTGTCATCAGTTGAAACACCAGAAATATTAAAACATAAGCAGCCTTTAAAAATAAGTTATTTTTAGGTATCATATACATACCCAGTTTATTGTTCCCGCTGAAACTGAGCAGCCTTCTTCTTTAAAAACGGGAAGTGACTCTCCTGTCAGCATAGATTCATCCACAACACTTCTTCCAGCTAGCACACTCCCCTATCCCGAAAAAATAATTCAACTTGATCAGTACGACAATGAAAGCTTTCAGTGACCAACCAGCCACAAAGATTAATAAGTTAATAACCAATGCAATTTGAGAAATTGGAAAATGATAACCCAAATCTATTATCACATGCAGAGGAGAATGTCAAATTTAACTGATCTCAATAAGAGCTAACTGATCCTCATTTTTACCCAGCGCTGATAAATCCAAATACAATTTCCTAAAGTTGTAAAATGATGGTTACCACCCATTTAAACAGATTTTCATAGCTACCTTTCAGAAACCCATACAATAAATTTACCGTAAGATCAGACAGTGAAGCATGGGAAAAGCAACTAAGGAAATCAAAAGATGTTAGAAAGCCAGGAACACCTACATCAACAGGAAATGTTTCACCAGGTAAAACCAACAGCGAGTCTCCAACTCGAATCTCATCAACAGGGACACTGACGCACATTGAATCAGCGGAAAGTACAGAATCAGCTGCGGTTTTATTGTCTGATGAAGTTATCACAAGTCTTGATTGAGTAGAGATGAGCGACTGCAAAAAAGCATGTTTCAAGTTTGTAAAAAAAAACAGGAAAAAGCCTACAGTCTAATATTGGGAGGAGAACCAAGAAATGTCCAACTTACCAACAGCTCATTCATATCACTAGATGCTCTCAGTTTTGCTCTTTCTTCCAACGAACGACCAAGGAGCACAAAACCAAGCAGCATGACCTGCATTCTAAATGACAAGAGCTATGAACTAGAAATTCACCACTGAAATTGTATTTTACATGCAGTAGAAGCAAAGATAAAAACTTCTCATTTTGTGGATGTGTTTGAAAAACTCACCGGTTCCTCGAAGAATGATGCATCCCACTCCAATTCTGGATTAACAAGTGAGACCTGGATAATTCAGAATGTAGAGAACCGTAGTTTTTCAGATTCAGAACAGGATACTAACCAAATCAAAAACAAATCGGAGAGTACCAAAAACTCACCAAACTGATGGAAAATGCAGCCAGAGATCCCATTCCAACTAACGAGTTCATATTAGGTGATCTTTTCCCCAAAGCCTTTAAACCATCAAACAACAATTCTACAACATGTAAATTCATCTGTTTTAGTCATTTCGTTTCTGAACAGCCTAAAAAATCAGTACTACACCATTTTGAATCATTTGTGCATCTCTTAAAGAATAGTAGCAACAATCACTTAGCAACAATCACTTCCACTTAAGAGGTCTAAAGAATACCAAGCACAGCATACACAGTTATCTGTTCCTATAAGTTGGATTTCTGAATAGCATCGGAATGACTAATCATACCGCTGATGCAACAGCACTCAACAATGTAATCAAAGTGGAAAAGTAGCAAACATCTAAGTCTAAAGAAGAGTATCAGACTGGCTACTTTCCCATCTTCAGCGGGTAACTATTCTACATTTTTTTTGTAAGTTTCAGGAAAAAAGCAAACCTCTTCCTGGTCCCAACAAAGCTCCAATTGCCAAACCACCTTTCACATAAGAGTTGTGTAGCAAATCCCAGAACCCTCCTAGTAACATCAGATGCAAGAGAAAGTCAGAAACTCCAATTGCATTCACCAATTTGCATCAATATTCAGTTTATATCGAAAGTGATGAAACAAAGTAGTACCATGAGCAATGTGAATTCCCAAGGAATGAAGAATATGCGAAGTGTGAGAACCGCAACACAGAGCCACCAATGTCCAAGCAAACGCAACACGATTCCTACTCTTTACAAGCAATTCCTCTTTCTTACTAACCATCTCCTTCCACTTCTTCACGTTCTCTGCAACTCCCATCCCTGAAACTCTCCTCTTAGCTTCGAAACCACTCTCCGTCAATCTCTTAGCTAAGCTCTCCGCCGTATCCTCCGTCACCTCGATCTCCGGTTTAATCCTCACAGCCGCGGTTTCAGTCAGCATATTAACCACAGCAGACGCGACTCGATCATCGGACATCAGTACCGATTTAACCCGAGCAACGCATCCCCCACACATCATCCCTCTCACATCGAGGAGAATAGGCGTCTCGCTCGTAACCGATTTCACAGAATCTATTGGAGATTCAGTAGATTCGAACGATTGAGTACTGATCTGAACCGAGTTCGATACCAAGAAACCAGGTGTCGTCGTACAGTGCCGCCGGAAACGAGAGCGACGCTGTCTGGGAAAGCGTCGATTCGCGAAGTTAACGTCGATGAACTTACTAGGACGTATATGCAGAGTCGACGGCGGAGGAAGAGGACGGAGGATATAGGTCGTCATTTCGCCGGCGAGAGAATAGTGAAGATACAAGTCAAGTTCTAGTGGTAGTGGTGGTGGTATGGTTCGTTTTATAAAGCATCCAAAAACGGAGCGCTAGAAATTGAGACGTCTGACTTTTCATATATCCAAACCACAAGTGTAAAGCCGATTTTGTGGAATTTTATAATACAAGTAGTGCCAGGCTGTCATCAAAGCCATAAGGATAAAACGGAGCGTTTTGGGGTTTACTTTAGTATAAGCCTTCTGACTTCGGTAGAGGTTTATGACTTCGGAAGTTCGAATTATTCGCTTACGAGTGGACATTCGGGAATTCAGATTCGAGTCGGTTCTGTTCGGATATCGAATGATTTAGTTCTAAACTATTAGATTCATTTGGTGTTTTACGAAAATGGATTAGTTATTGTATAGCGAGAGAACCCGTATATGTTGTCTGAAAATTCTGTATCCGAAAGTATTTAAAATTATGTGAATTTTGTTTTTTGATCACAAAAGAACAAACTTTATTAAACTTCGCAAAGCAAAGAACAACGAGCAGAAAGAGCTCGTTTGGCCAGAGAATCAGCTAAAGAGTTTGCTGAACGGGAGATAAAAACAACTGAAACAAGAGAAAAACTAGAGAGTTGATCCCGAATATCCCGGAGAAGACCAAAGATGTCAACATGATCTTCCTTTCGTTTGATCAGATTGACCAAAACCTGGGAGTCAGAGTGCATAAGCAACTCATCAATCCCTAACACGAGGGCTTGGCGTAAAGCAGCAGAGAGAGCCAGAGCTTCCGCCATTAGCACCGACGACACATTGTCCTGAAAAGACAGGAACTGGTCCAAAGTGTTATCCTCAAAAGAGCGATAAAACCAACCCATGCCACAATTCCCCGATGTCGAATCCCACGACGCATCCACCCAACACGACACTGGGGGTACCTGAGGAGGAGACGGGGCAATGGAAGGAGATGGGCCGGAGAGGGTTGAAGGGGACCTCTGCACCGGTGGATGATTAGCCAGTTGCCATTCACCAGCACTGCTAAGGACCTGAGAGACAATATCAGCAGCAGACGTATGCTCCGAATTAAAGAACATGCGATTCTTGGATTTCCAGAGGAACCAGAAAACCCACGGACATACATCAACTCTATTCAAACCCGTGGGAGGCAAAGCCTTCGATGAATGCATCAAATCCAGAAAGAGGCCTAATGTAGGGCTATACCTAAAGACAGGAAGCACCATAGGGACTATGTCTCATACCTCTTGCGCGTAAGGACACTGCAAGAGGACATGATCAACTGTTTCAAGCAAACCACAACGCTGACACGCGGAGTCTAGAAGTACTCCCCTGGAACATAATAAATCGCGTACCGGTAGAGCGTAACTCATCGCCCGCCACAAAAAACATTGAATCTTCGGAAGCGTTTTCAGCTTCCATACATTTTTCAGCCAATTGAAGTTGGTGACGAGAGATCGGTCCCGCGCCCGAAGACGAGAATAACCACTTTTACAAGTGTATTCACCATTCTTGTTATAAAGCCAAACCAACACATCTCGACGGGGAGATGAGCCCAAACTTAACTTTGAAAGATGTTCAGCATATTGTGGCAAAACGTCCGAGACTACAGACCAGTTCCATGCGTGAGGGGAAGTGGAAATCAGATCGGCAACACACAAGTCATGGGTACCAGGTGTAGGCGGACCGATAGGCCGAAGAGGGGAAGAGGTAGATAACCAATTATCCGCCCAGATACGGATATCCCTACCATCACCAATAATCCAGCCGAGACCCAACCGAAGGACCTCTCTCCCGGCCAAAATGTTGCGCCAACCATGGGACATGGTGGTTGGCGGAGAAGACTTCATAAAGGCGGAAGAATGGCAATATTTGCCCAGAAGAATACGAGCCATAAGCGAATCTGGGAATTTCAGAAGACGCCAAGCTAGCTTGGCCAAAAGCGAGTCATTAAACGCTTCAACATCCCTAAATCCGAGACCACCAGCAGTACGTGGCTGGGAAAGGCGTTCCCAGGAGACCCAAGATATTTTCCGCACATCTATCTTGTCGTCCCACCAAAAGCGAGTTAAAGCTGACTGGATACGTTTGCAAAGCGAAAGCGGCAGTTTGAAGCAAGACATGGCATAATTGGGAATCGCAGATAGGATGGACTTAAGCATTACTTGCTTCCCAGCAGACGACAGGAACCGGGAAGACCAGCCTTGAGCCTTCTGTTTAATCCGATCAACAATATACGCAAAGATATCCCGTTTACGTTGCCCAAAGTGCTTAGGTAGGCCAAGATATTTGCCAGTGCCACCTTCCTTGAAAATACGTAGGGCATTCTTTACCACTTGACGATGAGAAGACGGGGTCTTCGAGGCAAAAGTGATAGATGACTTGGCCAAATTAATGGACTGCCCCGAGGCCTTCTCATAGCTCTGGATAATCGCTTGTAACGCTCGTACACATGCTAAATTTGATTGGCAGAAGAACATTGTGTCATCATCAAATAGGAGATGATTAATCGGAAGACTGGTCCTCCAAACTTTGAAACCAGGCAGCGTCCCATCCTGCTGTGCTTTCCGACAGAGGCCAGAGAGGATTTCAGTACAAAGAACAAACATGCAAGGGGATAGAGGGTCTCCTTGCCTTAAGCCTCGAGAAGGCTTGACTGAACCCTGGGGGATGGATCCATTCAAAAGAAATAAATACGACACCGTGGTGACACATTCCATAATCCAGTTTATCCATACCCGATGGAAGCCAAATTTCTCCAACACACGGAGTAGAAACATCCACTCAATTCGATCATAAGCCTTACTCATGTCAGTCTTTACTGCCATAGAGCCTCACTTGGTGGCTTTAGAACGACGAAGGCAATGAAGGATCTCATGAGTAATGAGAACATTATCAGAGATCAGACGACCTGACACAAAGGCTGATTGATTCTCTGAAATCAACCCCGGAAGGATAGAGTGCATACGCTGCATCAAAATCTTCGCGATAATCTTATAGTAGACACTGCACAACGCAATCAGCCGATAATCCGAGACCTTCCGTGGATGAGGGATCTTGGGAATGAGAGTCACATTAGTAGCGTTCATATCCCTTCGAAAGGAACCCGACAAGAAGAAGTCCGTGACTTCCCGGGTAACATCAGGACCAACTGTCTGCCAATAAGATTGATAGAAGCCAGAGGAGAATCCATCTGGCTCAGGCGCCTTAACAGCATTGATAGCAAACACAACATGTCGTATCTCCTCGTGCTAGGGAATAGCCGTTAGCAAAGCATTATCAGCCTCAGAGACTGTCGGGAGGGAAACTTGCTCAATCACTGAGAAATCCACAGCTCTATTGGAGGAGAAAATATTCTGAAAGTAGGAGCAGATAGTGGTTGCGATGTCATGCTCCTTAAAATGCACCGAACCATTATCATCCTCAATGACAGAGATGCGATTTATAGTCCTCCAATTCCTAGTGGGAGCATGAAAGAAACTAGAGTTTCGATCACCGTGCTGTAACCAGAAGACACGACTACGTTCCTTCCAGAACTTTTCCTCATCCCTATACGCCCTCTCAAGGGTGGATGTCACTTCCTGGATCAGTCCAGGATCTACTGAATTACTAGAGAGGAGCGAGTCCAGCTTAGCTTGAGATTCCGCGATTAACTTAGCACTATTAAAATGTTGAGCCTTCGTCCACTTAACCAGTTCTGAACGACAAAGGGCAAGTTTTGCGGAAACATTCGCACTTCCCTCTCTAGCCCAGACTTCCAAGACAAGCTCACAAATCTCATCCTTCTCGCACAAACGACGATCAAACCAGAAGAGTTTACGGCGAGTGATTCGCGTATTATCAAGGTAAGTGATAAGAGGTCGATGATAGGACCCCTCAAAGCGGAGATATTCCGATCGCCCCGAAGGGAACATTTCCACCCATGAATTATTGGAAAGAGATCTATCTAGCCGGACATGAACTAGATGATCATAGCGCATTCCACGCCACGAGAGAAAGTTGCCAGAATGATTAACATCCCACAACCCATTGACCGAAACAAAACTTCGAAAATCAGAAAAAGAACCCTCCCAGCGAGGAGGGCCTCCCCGCTTCTCAGATTGGTGCAGAATATCATTAAAGTCATCCGTAAGCAACCAAGATGACTCCCTATTCGCCCCCAAAGCAGAGATAGCAGTCCACACGTGAGCACGTTCCGGACGAGCCGGCGTGCCATAAACAAAGGTAAGGTGGAATACATTAGTACGATACGATACTCGAGTATCAATATAATTTGGAGTAGCCGAAAGAATTTCCAAATCAACATCATTACGCCAAAATAAGGCCAGCCCACCGCTGAGGCCCACAGGGGAAATTGTGAACTTATTATCATAACCCATCCATTGGGAAACTTGATCAACAAAATCATCTTTATTTTTCGTCTCCATCAGGAACAAAATGTCCGGTAAGAGTTTCAATCTCAAA
Source organism: Anastatica hierochuntica (assembly GCA_900406275.1). Classification (NCBI taxonomy): domain Eukaryota; kingdom Viridiplantae; phylum Streptophyta; class Magnoliopsida; order Brassicales; family Brassicaceae; genus Anastatica; species Anastatica hierochuntica. The sequence continues at coordinate 9,316 of OVAN01003952.1, forward strand.
TCCCTAAGGCGTCGAACTGTCAGAGAGTTTCTGAAGCCCTGACAGTTCCAACTTATTGTAATCATTGAAACGATGATGGTTTCTGGGGAACCATCAAACCCTTACAATGCAAATCAAAAGATAAAGATTTCCTAGCAGAAGGAACTACAGAAGATGTAAGAGAATCCTCAGTACGAGGTAAAGCAGGAGCAGAGGAGGACGGAATAGACAGTCCGACCTTCTTCCGAGGATAAGGCTGAGCCCGAACTGCTCCCCGCTTCTTAGCTCCATCCGCTGCCATTGTCGTCTTTGAAGTCTTCCACGGGGTTGTTCGCTTCCCAACCCGCGGTGCCTTCGGAGCTTTTGGCACTTTCGGCTGTTTCAAGACTTTAGTCTTTGTCCCTCTCCGATTCTTTGACTCCTTCACCGTAGAAGGCCCCACTTAAAATTGGAGATCAACATCTGGATTCCACCAAGACGGATGTTCCCGTGGTGGTTGTTCTGTATCAGCCTCAGTGAGAACCTTGCGTCGGACCACACGAGTATCTAAAGTCCCTGGTGGATCCGCCGTGAAGTGAACACTCACCTCATGAAAGTTAGATGAAGACAATGGGAGATTGGATTGCACTTTCATCCCCGAACTAAGTTCTTTGTCGACCACAGGACTGGAATCTGAGATGCGCTCAAGCACTGAAATACGCGGGGCCACAACAGATGGCATAATACGCTCAAGAGCTGGTCGGCGGGATCGCACTGTGGTAGATCCCTCAACATCATTCACACCAGTCGCACCTGCATTGCCATCACCAGAAGAAGGTAGCGGATGGCGCGGCATTGGCAGATCCGGGACAGGCAAATCGCGACGGGATTGGCGTGGAGCATTCGGTGATTGATGCTGGCATAACCTGGTCTCTCGAGCATAAGCACGACTATCCGGTAAGGACACAACAGCATCATCACGGCGAGGAGAACCAGCGCGGTGACCACGCACATGTCCAACAAAGCTCCTGTCACGTCGCGGAGACTCGTTACGGCGATCGTATTGTCGATGATCATGCCTACTGGAGTCATCGCGACGGTGCTGATAATCATGGTTCCGAGGAGGAGTGACATGGCGGCCTCGCGACGGAGATGAATAGCGGCGAGCAGGTCTACGTGGAGACGCATAAGCTCGCTGAGGAGAACTCGATTGCGGGGGGGGGGGGGGGGNGTAGGCGCGACCAGTGGGGGCGTGCTCCTTTCCCTTAACATTCTCATGGTGAGCATTGGATCCTCCAAAACCAGTGTCCAACCGAGGCTCACGAGAGCGAGAGTGGTGATGCTTGGAGGTCTCGATCATGGATAATGTGTTTTGTTGGCTAATACCAAGGCCTTCCCGATTGCTTTGCTTGTATACCGGACAATGCTTTTGCTCATGGAGAAGAGAAAAGCACGAGAAACAATGTTTCTCAAGATGGTCATAGATAAATTCTAGAGTGGCTTCCTCCCGTGTCGGAAACGTAAACTTTTTAGACATAACCAATGGTTTTAAACCATTGATATTCACCCGAATGCGACCCTCCTCCGGGACCGACTCAATGTATCCTCCAAGAGATTCACCAATGGCTTTCAAAATGTCCGGTTGAAAGTAATGTAACGGTAATTTCCGCACTCGAATCCAGAAAGGAATGAGAGAAGGGAAGGAGTTCGAGATGATAGGCTCCCACCGTTGGATAATTAGCATCCAGTGCTTGAAATGATAAGATGCATTGCGCAACACGGCGTCTAAATCTTGCTTCGATGAGAAATGGAAACTGAATTTATCTCCACCTAAGTCTTTACCCGTGACGGAGTTAGCAAGCCCCCACACTTGAGGTATGAAATTAATTAGGGCCTTTATTTTCTGAACTTCCGGGTGAAGAGCACGGCCAATTAGAGTTAAACGATTTGCTTCAATGAGAGCCGAATTATCTATCGAAGGGAGGCACACTGGCTGCTCACGTATCCAGCATCGAGAAGTGGCCACACCTTTGCCTTTCTCTGCCTCCGTAAAGCGACGAGACATTGGACAAATGGGCAAAGAAAAGAGCGTAGAGTTGTTGAAACGTGACTATACTAGCGTAGTAATGAGAGCAACTGACTACTCATATATAGTAGAAGGCAGTGCGAACCCGAGCACTATCAAAAGTGAATCGCAGAAGAATGATGACTACACAGGTGTAGTATAAGGCAGAGCACCAATCTGAGCAACGTAACCACAGATCCCAGCGTAGTATCACAGAGAGCACTACTCAACGTAGTATCAGCAGAACACAAGAGCATCAATGGAACACCGGCGACACCAGATCACAGCGTAGGATCAACGTAATAACAAGCACCAACTACACGAGCGTAGTAACGCCGAGAGAACGATCACCAGCAATGGTGACAAAACAATATACACAGATGTAGTAATGAAATCAGAGAGATGTCGCCATGGTTGATCGAGACAGTGGTAAGTCGAGAGCAAAAAGATATGAGCTAGCGTGATTAGCAAGTTAAAGCCAGATCAACACACGACTAATGTGGATTCACACGCCATATCAATCTGCATAATTAATACACGACCAAACACAAACCAAATGCCAACAACAATCGAAAGAGAACAAGCAGATCAAGTGCCAATGAAGCAAAGTGGTCCGAAGGTGGATCGAGAAACACTTACACAATGGGGGAACCGATCGAGAGAGGAAAGGACCGAGGGAGAGGCTGATCAGAGGGAGATCTCCTTGGTCCCATCAAGAGCGAACCACCATCCAGCCATCATCATCATCGAGAAGAGGGAGGCTGCACGATCGCCTTCAGAGCCGCCACTTTCAGGTTTTTGAGTGAGTGAATTATGATTTATGTGAATTTTTTTTTAAGTTATTGAAAAAAATATTCAAAAAATACTCAAAAGACTCTATAATTTACTAATTTATTTGAAATTACAACTTTGCTTTTGAGTACTTAGATTTGAACATTTTCGATTTTGAATATTTCCGATACTCATTGGAATTTCGGTCTGATATTGGTACAGATTCTTTAGATTAGATATAGAGATTTGATACGAATGTTATGTCGTTTTTGGTGCGCGCGTTCGGTATTGTTCCGGTCTGTTTGGTTTGGTTCCGGTTATTTGCCTACCTCTAGACACAGTGATTAAAACAACGACACGTGTCATTTGTGGAAAATAATTTTTTTTATGTACTTTATCTTCTTTCCTTCTTCCTCCGGCTTCTCTCATCTTCTCAGAAGTCAGAACTCTGCAATACAATGGAGGCGAGTACTAACGAACCAGCTATGGAAAGCTTGAAATCCTCTCCCTTAGCTCCGATACCGAACTTTTTCGTTTCACTCTCTTCGGTATTTACGCAAACACCTTTCGTGCGTCCGAACAAACCCAGTTTGCTACTTTTACCACCACAAGCTTCAGACTCCGTCAAATTGATTCACGACTTCCATCGTTCTATGATCTCTGCTACTGAGAAATTCGCAGGGTTCTTTCATTCTCTCGCCTCTAAGAACCCTTTATTTCAGGAAGCCGTTCGCTTGTCGTCTGAATTTCACCTTCTGTGTAACGAGGTAGCTTCTCTTTTCTTGAGTTCTGATTGGTACTGTTATGGGTGAATCTTGTATAGATCATATAGCAATTGTTGGTGAAAAACTTTTGTAGTTTATAACTGTGGAAATATGAATTCAAGTTGGGAACTTTGTGATTCTGTTCTTCACTATATTCAAATGCTGAAGCTTTGTTTTTAAGGAAGAGTCAGGAGCTGTGTTTTTGTGTGAGTCTCTTGCTTATGGTTTTTGGTTGTTAAAGATGGAAGAGCCTTTTGCTTGCTTTTCAGATTCGTTTGAGGAATGCTACAAGGGTGAGATATGCAATGTCTAATCACGGATTTGCAGCGGTTCTTCCTGGAGATTCAGTTGCGGGAATGGTGGTTGCTAACGGGTTGATAAATTTCCTTAACATATATAATACCGTCCTTGTTGTTCGTCTAGTACTCACCTGGTTCCCCAGTGCTCCTCCTGCCATAGTTAGCCCTCTCAGGTAAAAAAAGTTGTTCCTTAGTGTTTTCCTGCTCGTATTGGCAAATGCCGCTGCTACAATCTTAAATCTTACCTAGGTCTAAAGCTCTTTTCTTTTTCGGCTCTTGATTGGTTTAAGGATTGGTAAAAACCCTGATAGATCTGCCGAAGAACCCCCCCCCCCCCCCCCCACNGTTGATTGCTAATTACCTGTATGTGTTTGCTATTGTATCAGCACTTTATGTGATCCATACTTGAACATATTCCGGGGATTCATACCGCCTCTTGGAGGATTAGATTTGTCTCCCATTTTGGCGTTCCTTGTTCTCAATGCTTTCACAAGCACTGCTATGGCGCTTCCTTGCGAGCTCCCGCCAGCTGAAGGAGCAATTTCTCCATCTTCTTGCGAGACAAAGTGGATGAGAAGGAGAAGGTTGAGCAGCCAGAAGGACCATAGACCGAGCTCGGCTTCTATGAACTGAACCTGTCTTACAAAAATCTCCTCTTTTCTGCATCATTGGGATTCTGTTTGTTTTTATATAAATTTGCGTATAAATTTCTTGAGAGAATGAATGACAAGAGTTGTATCTGATATAAAAAAATACAGAACCATCTGTAAGATTTTACGAAATTTCGGAGCAAAAGATGAGCCCTTTTTGTCAGATTGAGATTCACTCAGGTTCTAATCAGAGGCTTTTGCATTTCAAGACAAACACGAGAAGGATGAGTATAACAAGCAAGCCACCAAATGAACCACAAAGCCTGTGAATCCAGTAAGGATCAAACCTGGTCAAGCTCTGGTCACAATACACGGACGAGGCAACAGCCAAAATCAACAAAAGGAGGAGCACAGAGAGCGAAAACATGAAACCGAAGAGTTCTGCGTCAGGTTCTTCATCTTCCTCTGATGATCTATCGATATATAGAGGCGAGAGCACGGCTAAAACCGTCAAGCTTAGGACCAGGAACTTCCTGGACGAAGTAAACCTCCCCATCGTTGATCCTGTTTCCATAGGAAAATGTTTTGTTTCTCGGTAAGAATCTGTAGTTCTGTACAAAAGCTATGCAGTTTAGGAGGCATGGTTACACAGAAGAGAGAAAGAGGAATCTTTTCTTTGACTATCGACCACACATTGATAAAAAATATTCCATGGAATCATATGCTTTGGTTCTTTCTATATTTCTAAAAGACATATAGTAACAACTGTTCATGTATCTATCACTAGCTTTTTGGTTATAAATCTGTGCAGATGATTTGGTCTAACTAAGAAGATGGTTCATCGCTTCAGAGCTATACATTGCCAAAACTTTGTCCTCTCATTCACAACTTGGCATCCTAAACTTTGGAAAGAGTCATCTAGATGATTGAAAGCCGAAGTCATTTCCAATCCAGCGATACAAACTTCCGATCTTGAAAGTTGTTCAAGAAATCCATCTTTGGCCTACAAGAAAAACACCGCCATTTGTAAGTAACTCTACACATATCATATCAAGGTTGAGTTCAACATGAACAAAAAGCACAAGTGTATGCTTAATTACAGGTTTCTTCTACTGTATCATACCTGCGTCTATCCAAATATCTAAAGCTATCTCCAAGTAACGAGCAGCAACTCAAGATCCGTCTTAGTTCTTCTTCTTTGAGTTTTCGACACCACGAGAGGTCCAAATATCGTAACCTCTTACAATTTTCGGCAAGCGAAATGGCAGTAGCTTGACCGACCTATTAAACACACAACTCCTTCTAAAGACTTGATGGAGAAACCAGCTTATGAAAGGATAAGACTTTAGGTACATAATCACTCACGTCTAGAACTTCCTTTAGACAGAGTTGGTCAAGAGAACCTCCACAGACTTCAATAAACGCAGCAACTGCTTTATCACTGTAAAAGGAAGCCCATAGATTGTTAATTCAGAAGAGTCTAGAGAAGGTTCTGTACAAAGCCAAAACAGTGAGACTTGAGAGCAAACCTAAATCGGTTTTTTGTAAATTTGACCGACTTCAAAGATCCGCAACCATCAGTAATAAACTCTAACGACTTATCAGTCAACTTATCCAAGTCTGAGATGTCAAGAGCTTCAAGCTTTGGACAATATCTCCCAATAGCCCAAGTGGTGTAATCAGTCATCTTTCTGGATACCATAGAGAGAAACATACGTTTCAGCTGTAAGAACTTGGTATAGTTTTTTAGGGCCTCAACGACTTAACTTACTTGCAGGAAGCTATAGAGAGATCAGTGAGTTTTGAGCCGCGGAAGATAAAGAACTCGAGAACTTCATCGTTAATGCATATAAGTCTTGCAACCGAGAGAGAGTTCAATTTGCTGAACCTACTTAGGTTGTTCATGAAGGCACGAGATAGTTTAATCCCTTGGCATCCTCCAATGTCAAGCCCTCTAAGAGTGGATCCAAAGTTATCAGCAAGAATCTTCACAGCGTGGGAAGTGAGACGCGGGCATTCAGAGAGGTTAATAACCCGAAGCAGAGGAGCAGATCTTGAGATTAAGGCCAATGCACTGTCTGTTAAACAGAATGACCCTTGAAGAGACAGAGTGGTCAACGAAGGGAATCCGTTTTTCGAGCGATTCAAGAATTCGACTATCGCGTTTTCAGTCACAGCTCGTCCGCAAAAATCAAGATATAACACCTGAGGATTTGAAGATAACCTCAAGAACCATTCCTACAAAACTCTTCCTACAATAATGGAGATAGTGGAACTACTACTATACCTTCAAGCAAACTCTATCACATTCACAGAGGATTCTTGTCAAGTCTTCAGCCTCTAGATCGATACAGTTACTCATAGAGATCTCAGAAAGAGAATCTTGAATCAGAAGATGCAAAAAATGTTTGTTAACTTTGCCAAGATCACTAACCAAATCGGAGAGTTTCTTCTTCAAGTGATCAGGGATGAGACTCAGAGACTTGATTGACTCAGAGTTATCAGCAAGAAATCTTAGAGTCATATCCACTAGCGTCGGAGCCGCCGTTGTTCGATTCAACGGATTCAACTCGATTCCACCGCCGTTAGAGATCGAATATAACGGCCGCCTCTTCTCGATCGCTTCCTTAGCTTCCTTAAATAGACATTTTCGCTCCTTTCTCTTAACGTCTTGATCACCTTCTTGGGGACTTTGAGCAAAACGCTTCTTCAGTTTCGCCCTCTCTTCAGCCCAACGACTCGACCGATCGTTTGGAGTCTCCGCCGTATGCGAATCACTCCTCCTCCTCTTCCTCCTCCGTTCCTCGTGAATCATCTCCGCTTCGCGGCAAAATCTCTCCAGATCCGCGAAACTGAGTATAAAAAGTAGTTTATCATCGGATTCATCGATAATCGCGGGATTATCCGGTGTATCATCGATAAGATAAGATAAAGGGGCTTCATCGTCGGAATCTGTTTCCGGGATAATCGGAGGATTTTCTCGAGAACCATCGAGAAAATTGTAACAACTCATCTTCTTAGTTTCTTCTTCTTCTTCACTAAACGAGTCTCTGAGTCTTTCGGGGAATCAAAAAGAAACGTATTTGTAGTTTTCGTTTGGACTCTGTGGATCCCACACTTCACTCTTTAACAACCTCACACCAAAATGTTTTTTTTTTTTTCGCCCCTCACACCAAAATGTTTTAGAGTATTATTTGACTCTTTTTTTTTCCGTCTTCTGAATAATATTTGACTCGTTTAGTTAAGGGTAACGCTCCATTATTTAAGTTTACTAGTTAGTTGTTGGTGGGCACTAAGATTTTGTAAATTTTAGATTTGATAGGTAAAAATTTTTGATTTTTAAAATTTTCAACTGATATGACACTGGACAAAAGTGAGTTTACCTGGTTTGTTTTCCTTTGTTTTGATGTTTAAACTTAAACTCTCTTTGGTTTCGGTTTATTTCAATATAATTAGATGTTTAAAAAAATGATATCTTAAAATTTTCGATTTTTAAAATTTTAATCATGTGATTTTTTTTCAACCACACATTAATTAATTGTCTCCCAGTTAGGGTAGTCGACTCGGAAAGGAAGAGTGTACAAAAGTATAATTATTGTAAAAATACGAGATCTTCGCGCTCATATGATTTTTGTTTAGACAATACAAATTATTATATGAATTTTAAAATAAAATAGTGCTCATTCTATTTGGCATTCATGTATAAGATATAAATATATAAAATAAAGTAGTGCACATTCTGGTGAAAAAAAATAGTGCACATTCTATTTGGTATATCCAGTATAAGATATAAATATTTTATAGATTTTAAAGTTCGACCCCGCAAAAAATATAATCCTAAATATTATATTACTCCATTTACCATATCATGCATAAGATTGAATATTTTACAGATGTTGACATTTGACCCCGCTAGAAACTATAATATTAAATATTAAATTGTTTTATTCATACTACAAATGCTGATTCATTATTTAGTAAATTTATTTTCCGTATAGCTATCAAAAAGTAGAAGATATGACACTTTATTAGTTCATAACTTCGTATGGTATTTTTTGTTAATCAAAATATACATTATATTAATAATTATTTAAATATAATAAATTTTATATAAAGTATGATTGATTTATTGAGTAATGTTAATTTATCTTTTTAATTTATTTTATTTTAAGATATATTTTTCTTATATCATATTTAGAATCATATATATATATATATATATATATATATATCTTATTTTTGATTAAAAAATCAAATATATCAAATATATTAAATAACTCATTAAGGATAACTATGATTTTTTAAGATAAATATTTTCTGAATATTTTCTTTATTAATTTTGTTTTTATTTATTATTTTCATTTTTGTTATAAAGAAATAAGTAAATTTATGAATATTTTTTTTATTATTAATCAAATAGTTCATTAAGGGCAACATAGTAATCAATCAGTCCAACTTTTAATCTGGTGCAAAGTGACTTCATACTTAATATATAAGATAGTTTAACCTTTAGATTATTTAGATTGTTAGTAATTTTTGGCTCAACTGTGGACCACTCTCACCCTCTTGAGAGAACAGATTCTTCTATTTTCCATTACACCTCATAAAACTTCAAATAGCTCTACAAGTTTATTTATATATTGAAACGAAATTGTAAATACACGGAAAAAGTAAATATTTTTCCTTTTCTAACGAATTTTGAATTTTTCGAAACGGATATATATTTTACAAATACACGAAAAATGTTCTAAGGTAAAAGGAATTGTATACTATTTAAATAAACAGCTTATTTTTATATAGTATGTCTATTTATTACAAAAATTTAACTTTCATATAAGATAGTATAAACAATACGACAATAGACTATTTTTAAATAGACTGTCTCTTCTGCGCGTCTATTAGTTTCATAAATAACCAAACATCAAGGGGGAGGAAATGTGATTGGGGTTCACAGTTTTATTTGCTAATATTAAAAATATCACAACACAAAGTTTTGAGAAAGAGCGATCTAAATAAAAAATTAAAAGAAGAGAAAACTATGTTAAGCAACAAATATACCGAAAAAGACAAAATTGTCATAAAATTTTGGAAACAATAGACTTTTTTCTGAGGTGCTATAAACTTAATTAATATGGATGGTATGACGAGTCAACCAAAGCTTACAAAATCAACTGTTAAACAATATCAATTGTTTTCCAAAATCTTACAAAATCAACTGTTAAACAAATGTAATTTTCAATTTATACAGAAATAGTACTTAATAATGACATTGTTTACTACTTATATTGGGTTAACTTGGGAGTGTATTACATAATTACACAATCTACTAGTTGTTAAGTGAAAAATTATGGGGAATGATAATTCAGCGGATGCATTGCATAATAACACATTATATAATTAAATGCAGCAACATAAAATGTTAAGACATCGCTAATTACAGAATAGTTGAACCATGTTATAAACTAAAAGTTAAAAATTGTTAATTGTATAACATAAAACGAAAAATAGAAAGATTGTTTCATGTAGGTGGACTATTATGTATGTATGAGAGCGGAGGAGTGTGAGAGTAGGGAGAAGGGGCAAAATTGGAATTAATACAACTTACATCTCTTTTGTCTTGTTAGAAAGTCATATACTTAAATAATGATGCTTTCATGATTATTAAGCCTAATTTCCCTTAAGTTAAACGACAAAAAAAAAGAGATGAATCAGGTGAATAGTAATTAGGTAGAAACAAAATTTTATACCATTTTTATCATTTTTGACAAATTTTTATACGATTTTACACCATTTTTTCATTTTTGACAAAACTTACAGAGATCGGTAGTAGCAAATAAAAAATAACAATCTAAAGCAATAAAAAAACACATATGAGAAAGGAAAATCTAATGATCTAAAATGACTCAAGCAGATGCATCGAGCAACTTGCAATCTTTCATAACGGCGACATATGCATCGATTGGAGAAGGATCCAACCCTAATGGTGGGGATACTAAAGTTTTCGACTCTGATGAAATTAACTAAGGGAAAAATCGGTTGAGGAAGACCAACTACCTTCTCCGTTCTGATTTAATTATGGTTCAGATTTCTGGTTTGTTCCCAAAGATGCGGTTTCTCTATTTTAGTTTACTCCTCATCTAGTTATCTAATGGCCCCTAATGGCTTCTCTCTTGGGCCATGTAAAACTTTTTCCTTTGCTTTAAATTTGAAAACCCCTTAACAAATAAATAAATAACTAAAATGACTCGAGCAACCTGCAAAAATGTATTAACTATTAAGACATCAAAGAATAAACATGGTCGGAATTTCGCATTGTTGCATGCTCAATGGCCACAAAGATTACATGAGTACGAGCTCCGGAGAATATGAATTGTCAAAAGCTCGTCTCCAAAAGTTAGACTCTTTAATTTCCCTTCAAGAAAAAAAACAAGATTTTATAATTATTTGGGAGGTGGGGAATTCGAGTAGATTTTGGTTCATAATCTAAAATTTTGAAAATATTGCCTCCACTCAGCAAAGAGTGCCACTTTCATATATTAATTTTGTTTCACGAAAAGTGTCGTTTCAGATTTTCAATGCAAATTTATAAACATAATTTTGATTTTAACCTCACTGTTTTAAAGTATTAATTGCAGAGATATATTTTTTACCAAATAAATTAATGAAGAGCAAATAAAACTTTCTAATTGTTTTCTTAATTTCTGTCAAAAATGTTAGAATGATATTCTTTGTGAAACATATGAAATACTTTTTTGGGGGATTTTGTAAAATACACCAAATATTTAAGACATTTGAAATATATACTCAATTTTATAGTACTTTGAAAATTAGTCTTTTTGCATTGAAAAATTACTATAATACCCTTATTTATTTAATTAGATATTATTTAAAAAATAATTTTTTTTTGTCAACCACACATGAATAATCATCGGACTCCCGAAGAGGGGAGCCTAAGCGGAGGAGATGTGTCTACAAAAATAAAGTCAGCTAAAAATGAGCGGGATCGTCGCGCCAGATCATCGGCTTGCGTGTTGGCTGTCCTTGGGACATGCGTCAAAGAGAAATCGGAAGTCAAACCACAGAGATGCTGGTATTCTTGAACATGTGTATGGAAAGCTGGCCAATCGTCCGGCTGCTGGATAATACTGATGAGCTCCGTGCTGTCCGTCTGGAAAGAGTGGCAATCTACCCGGCGATTGGACAGTTCTGTCATCGCCCATAGCAAGGCTTCAAACTCTGCATGAAGAGGTGTGAGACTCCGTCATTGGCATTTTGCCCCCAGCAAAAGTACCTCCCCACCGTTATTAGTGCATATCCAACCAAGCCCTGAAAAAGTATCCGTAGATTTCTACGATCCGTTGATCCGACAACATACACCATCCGGAATGCTGTCGTCAGTGCCAAGTCTATCCTCCTCCGAGGAGACAACCATCTGTGCATCGTTCCAAGCTATAGCATCCGTCTCTGCCGAAGCGATTAAGTCCGCCGCATCCAATTGTTCTCCTTGGAAAACCTTCTTATTCCTCACTTTCCAGATTAGCCAGATTATCCAGGGGAATAAATCTGGACGACCACATTCCCGGTTTCGCAACGGGTTTTGCCAGAAAAGATAAGCCATATTAGTATAAAGGGCCTCCGAAGGAAACGCGTTTTGTCCAACTTGGTCCTTAAACAGATCCCAAACGTGCTGGATGGAGGCACGCTGAAAAAAGAGATGATTAATTGTTTCCTCACCAGAACCACACCTCTGACAAATAGTGTCACACCGAACCCCCCGCTGGACTAGTTCCGTAGTCACTGCCAGACTTCTTGTTATAATTTGCCAAAGAAGATGTTGTATCTTCAGAGGGCATTTTATACGCCAAGTGTAAGCTTTCAAAGCTTCTAAACCTGGTCTCCATCCATTATTATTAATCCGAGATATCTCCAGCGCGTTAAGAAGTTTGTAGCCCGACCTAACTGTATATTGTCCTGACTTAGTATAATGCCAAATCAAATCATCGTATGTGATGGAGCGACTCAGTTGAATACCCCTGATCAAGATAGTATCCTCTGGATTGAAAAGTTCCTGTAGAAGAGGCACATGCCAATCTTTCGTTTGTGGATCAATCAATTGATGTACCGTTAAGGTAGGATACAAGTGACTGCCCCGACCCCTTGCCGGCCGCGGTATCTCATCTGGGAGCCACGGATCATGCCAAACCGATGTATTTATCCCAGAACCTATGCGTATCCTCATGCCTTTCCGAAGCAAACCCTGCGTCGAGAAAATACTCTTCCAACCGAAAGAGGGTGAATGAGGCTTCCTTGCATTTAACGGGTGGACCTTCCTGAAATATCTCCCCCGCAAAACCCGAGCCACTAAAGATCCTGNGTGGTTAACTTGTCAATTAACACTTTGGGGAGCTTAAAACATGACATGACATAGGTGGGTAAAGCAAGAGCAACCGATTTGATCAGGATTTCCTTACCTCCCTTAGATAGAAACTGAGATGACCAACCATTCACTCGGTCCCCAAGCCGTTCTCGGAAAAAATTAAAAATCTGACTCCTAGAACCGCCCAAACTCTCAGGAATACCGAGGTATGTGCCCATACCTCTCTCCTTTGAGATGCCTAACAACGACTTCAACGAGTCCTTCGTTTGATCCAAAACATTCTTACCAAACATCACCGAGGATTTATCAAAATTAATTACTTGCCCTGAGGCCCGCCCATACTTACGCAAAACATCCAAAATAGCTTGGCATTGGGAAACCTCTGCCTTGCAGAAGAAAAGACTATCATCTGCAAAAAGTAGGTGTGAAATTGTCGGGCTATGGTGGGCTATCCGGACCCCCGTTAAGCTTTATCTCGTTCCTTCCGTTTAATATTCGCAATCAATACTTCCGTACGAATAATAAAAAGATACGGTGACAACGGATCCCCTTATCTCAGCCCTCTCTGGGGGACAATATTCCCCGTAGGGCGACCATTAAATATTACCTTATAGGAGACCGATTTGATACACCACATTAACCATGATATTCACCTTTGTTCGAATCCTAACTTGGTTAGGACTACCTCCAAAAAAGACCATTCAATCCTATCATATGCTTTACTCATATCCGTTTTAATGGCCATAAAATTATGGAGACATCTGTTGTTTGTACGCAATCCATGAAACATTTCCTGAGCAATTAGGATATTATCCGTAATCAATATGCCAAAGACAAAAGCCGACTGTGTTTCCGAAATGATACGAGGTAGGATTCGTTTTAACCGCAAGCATAAAGTTTTAGAAATAATCTTGTAAGCCACATTACAAAGGCTAATAGGCCGAAGCTCTGCCATCCTCTTGGGCTGACCCGTCTTAGGTATAAGACAAATATTAGTCTCATTCAAACAGGCGTCAAATGTTCCTGAACTAAAGAAATCCCTAACCAGACGAACTAAATCCTCCTTCAGAATCCCCGAATACCTTTGAAAGAAAAGCGCTGTCATCCCATCAGGCCCAGGAGCTTTCTCGGGGTGCATTGAAAAAAGCGCTACCCTGACCTCATTTTCCGTGACCCCCTGAGTCAAAGATTGATTCATGTTATCGGTAATAACAAAATCAACATTCTCAAGAACCTGAGTGAAATCACACACCCCTGTAGTTTGGAACAAATCGTTAAAGTACTCTATTGCTATTTCCTCCAGACCTTCTGGTCGTTCTTCCCAGTCTCCTCGTGAATTAAGTAAACCCGTGATCCGGTTTCTCGCCCTCCGTTGTTTGGTTGATGCATGGAAATTTTTTTTATTCTTATCACCCTCTTTTAGCCACAAATTTCTACTCTTTTGTTGCCAATAAATCTCTTCATCCTTATAGGCCTCGTGCAATTTCCTTTTGATGTCTACAATTTCAGCCGTGGAAACCGAATCATCATTTTGCGCTTCCTCCAATTGGTCCTTTAAAAGATCAATCTTCTCCTTGCCTGGTGGGACATTGTTTTTCCTCCACCAGGAAATGGAATTCCGACAGTTTTGTACTTTATCCACAAAAACCGGAGACCGAAAATTCCGTGTGCGTTGCCAGCCATTCTCAATAGCCTCTGCCAAACCCTCCCTCCCTATCCATCTCTTGTCAAAACGAAAATTTTTGTAAAACCTCTCGGCCTTGTAATTGGACTTCAGTAGAATTGGTCTATGATCTAACCCTATCCGAGCTAAATATTCCACCTTTGAGTGACCAAAGGCAGTATGCCATTCCACGTTTCCAACCGCTCTATCGAGCTTACATCTTACATTCTGATTATTTCGTGTACCTTGTGGATCCCCTGCACAAGGGAACTCTGTCATCCCACAAAGACTCAGCATCTGATTAAAAGGAATAAAAGACGCCGCAGACCTCATTTTGCCCCCTTTTTTCTCATGATTGCCTGTTAACTCGTTTAGGTCACCTATGATCAACCAAGAATTCAATCTATTCGAACCAAGATCCACTAATTTGTCCCAAACGCGGCCCCTATTTGCAGCCACTGGATCCCCGTAGACAAAGGAGATTGAAACGCGAAACCCATAAAACGAAGCATTAACATCTATAATGCGATTATTAGAAAATAAAACATCCAATTTTATTTCATTATTATAAAGGATAGCGAGTCCACCGTTTAACCCAATAGGATCAACGGTATACAAATTATTAAAACCGAATTCAAATTGAAATTTTCGTAAACAAACTAAAGACTGTTTTGTCTCAGATAAGAAAATAACATCAGGCCTAAATTTTTTCCAAAGGTCTCTCAAATGATCCGCTGTCAAATCCCCGCCTAGACCTTGACAGTTCCAGCTCAAAATCTTCACGGGCGAGCCGGTGGATTCAGGGGAGCCACCATTCCTTTCTTTGAAATCCTGGGAATAGTCAACCCCTTTGACCCTCCCTTATTCTCAGCGCCCAACCGCTTGATACCTGTAGCAAGAGAAAAACTTTTTTTATTACCAAGAGAAGCCTTAACAACTCGGCCTTTAGAATCCGATCGTTTTCGTGGCGAAACCAAAAGCATCATGTTCATTTTCTTAAACCTCATGCCTTTAATTCTCCGGGGACTCCTAGTACATCTAGCCAAACCATTCAAACCAATATTTCCTTTAGAAACCGAATCCCTAGTGGTTAACTTAATACCAGATAAAACAGATGCAAGACCTTCAATTTTCTCCCCTAAATCCGGTATAGAAACAGATGGTAAATCAACCAAGGTATTACCTTCTCCACTAGATGAGGCCACCTGACTATGAACCGGCGCCTCTGCCAACCCAGCGTCAGAACCATCAACGCCATCTGCACCGTAGACCTCGGTTTCCTGCTCATCTTCCCAATATTCCTCATCCCCGCCCTGCTCCAGGTCTGCCTAAGCATCCTCCATCTCCGGTAAAGCCGCATTCGCCTCTCCCAAGGTTTTCTCAGCGGTCATCTCTCCCTCCTCAACAAGGAGGTCATAATCAGCCATCAAATCTTCCTCCAAACCCACCTGTACAATCCCACTCTCCCCATTTACCTTCTCACCAGTATCCGCAGCCTTGTCTTCACTAGAGACATCAGCGTGAACCGGCGGATCCAGGACACCCTCAGCACATGAATCTCCCCATTTATTGTGTACAATCCAGTTTTAGCATAGGTGCATTTGTCTATAACCTGAAAACAAAAAAATTTTAGATTCAACAAGATAAAACAACTTACAGAGACATGTTCACTCTACACACAAAAGAAACATAAATAAATTGAAAGAAAACTACACTTACTTCTGATACAGTTGGCATAAATGTGACAGCAAAGTCATCACGCTTTTTAGTTCCTAAAAACTTGCACAAAACAGCTGGTAAATATTTAGCGAATGGAGCTGCATCATAATGGTATGTCCTCTGATCCTTGTGAAGATCAGAACTGTCCAAAATAGAAATTGTTCTCTTTTTTAAATTGAAAACAAAAGCTTGCCACTTTCCTTCTTTGCAATACGGCGCACAGATCAAATCTATATCTTTGATCCATTTTTTTTGTTGGTTTCTCCAGTCCGTCTAATGTACCATTAACATAGCCTTCGATGTCATTGCCAAAGTAGTACTTCTCAAACCAGGTTTTCTTGTTGTCAAAGCTTTTGTCAAATCTTTGGTGACATTCCTTGAGGGTTGCAATCAAACCCTCTCCAAATATTCCTACTCTATTACCTCCAAAAAGATGAGGATTTCTGCTTTGCCTATTTCTTAGCATCTGTGTGGCACATTCCATATGCTAAACAAAAAAATATCTATAATAAGTAGATTATAAAAAGATATATTGATTTATAAGATGTTTATAAAATTTAATATACCTCATGTGTCATATTTACCCCGGGGGACTCAAGAGCAGTAAACCATTGAGGATTTACAGACTTGTCACTCTCATCTTTCCAAACCCTGCATTATACACAAGTAGCAAAAACAATAAAAAATTTATAACTGCTTACAAATGTTAAATAATAATTTATAAAAAAGTCAGCAACTAAATAAACTTTTATTTTTCACATAAAACTAGATGTTTACTTACTGACTTCTATTATCATCTTTCCATTTATCCAAACTTATTTTCCTGCTAAGTACATATTGCTCAAAAGGACCATAAATTGGATGTTGTACTCCTTCCATTTCAAGCTTTCTTTTGACATCTTCATCGGAAAGGGGTGAATTCAAAGCATCACTTCCATGGATATCTTTTAAAACATTTAAAATGATAGGAGTTGAAGACTCTTGATTAGTTTTTTCTGTACTACTGCTTTGTCTCTTTTATGGATTGTTTTCTTTTTTCTGAATGAATGACAAAAAATACAAATGAAATTTAAATCTGTATGATGTGAAAATTTAAAGCAAGCATCTATAATATGAAATTTTTAAACCTTTGTTGTTCTTTGTGGTT
This sequence comes from Anastatica hierochuntica, assembly GCA_900406275.1. Taxonomy (NCBI): domain Eukaryota; kingdom Viridiplantae; phylum Streptophyta; class Magnoliopsida; order Brassicales; family Brassicaceae; genus Anastatica; species Anastatica hierochuntica. Next base: position 26,669 of record OVAN01003952.1, read on the forward strand.
AGTTTGCTTCTCCATTGCTGTATCTTCCAAAACAACATGTATTTGAAAAAATCAAGTTAAATTTTATAAGGTCTTATAAATTATTGCAGAGAGAGCTGAATTCAATTACTCAAGCAAGCAGTGCATCAAAAAGGAAAAAAACTATCTCTGTTATCTTGGTCATTTACTTTGGCACCTTCTGTTTGAGTAGACTCATTGCGATCCTGAGTATAAACAAAATATAAGGTTCTTTCCTGTAGTTTATAAGGGATTATAAAACAACTGCCATACATATTAATGAATATATAAGGTATTACAATTCATATATGTTTGATTACAAATAAGTTATAAGGTATGATAAAGAGTTAAAAGACTGTTACTTCTTCATCTCTGTTCTCACTGCCATTTTTTTGCCTCGTTTTGTTTGAGTGGACTTGTTGTGATCCTGATTATAATAAGATGATATAAGAAGATATTACATAACATGAAAAAAGGAAATTTATGCCCCTAATTTATAAAATAAATGTTACTTACATTTCTGTTGCAGGACTCTATTGCAAGCTCACTTTCGATATCCCTTACTCGTTTATCTAAAAGAGAGACATAATCAAGTAATTTGTCTATT
>OVAN01003953.1:0-27268 GCA_900406275.1 Anastatica hierochuntica
TAATTTTGTGATGTAAAATAAGTGATGTAATATACACATTTTCTTGTAGTGTTAAATGATTTATGTATCAAACATTTATTAGTATTGAGATAGAAATATTAAATTAACACATATTTGTCACGACCAACGTGATCTACTGGTAAGAGCGGGCTCCTTCTTAGCGACAAGTTGTGTGTTCAAACCCTGCCAGGCAGAACTACAACATGTTGTTTCTGGACACCTCTGGAGTTTTCACATGCGCTCCCAGCGTCCCGGGACCGACGGTGCAGAAAACTGTTCATGGTACTATGTGTCCAAAAAAAGACCTGGCCTAGGACCCCGACCGACTAGTCTAGATCCACTTCGGTGGGGACCAGAACACCCGAGTTATCAAAAAAAATTAACACATATTTTATTTGTTTAAGATGGTAGATAAGTATCATAATTTTTTGGTTTATTTTCACACCACATACAACATAAATAAATTTTCAATTATCAACATAAATATTAACTATTATATATTTACAAATTTAAAAATTTCTCCTTTAAATTATATAAATAATCGATTAAACTAATAGATGATAAATATTATAACAATATGATAATTTTTCTTATCTCATACATCATAAGTAAATTTGCATCTAATATAACATCTTCATTAGAATTGGTTGACTAACTAATTTTCGTATCGAAAAATCGAGAGTTTAAATTAACATTATAAAAATATTGACTGCATGATATGATTAAGATTTTAAAAGAATATGCAAACATTGATTCATAATTTTTTAGATAATAAAATATAAAGTTAATAATGTATTGTAACGTCATTAAATATGAAAAAATACAAAATAAAAATTATGGTAAGGGTTATTATCATATTTAATAAATTTTTTACATTCGTTAAATTTGGTAACATTAAAAAATAACTTATATATTAGCTAAGTCATAAGATATAATATTTTAACTTTAGTTTAATAAATAAAATTTAGATATATGTTGTATCTATTATGAAATACATGATTTTGTATCATTTAAGCATGTTTCACATTTTTTTCTCGCACAATGTGCGGGTAACTATCTAGTTATAATTGACTTACAATTACACTTTTATTATTTACTAATAAACACTTCATTATTTATGATTAAATTGAAACTACAAAAAATATAATTTCAAAGGTTTGTTTAATAAATAGGGTGGACACTTGTCCACCTTTTATGTGATAAGGTGGCACTCTCATGGAGAGAGTTGGTTACAAATCATATATATAGTTAACACGATTCATCAAATAAGTATACCATCATTAAATATTTTTATATTTTTTTGTTATATATAAAAAATAAAAGGAGCTCACCTATTCTTGCCACATCATCAAATAATATGATTTGCCTTTTAAAGTTATATGTGTTGCTGGCAATTGTTTACACAAAAACGAATAAGTTATAAATTTATAAAGCTCTAATCTTCCCAAAAACTACACGAATTCGTAAGTGTACGAATATGTTGTTGTCATACTCTAAGGGTCGAACCACAAGAAATTGAAAATCAACAAGAGCAAGCTTAAACACAAGGAAATATACTAAAGCTCATAGTGTAAGCAAATAGAAATTGGTTGTTGTTGTCACTACTTCTAATCATATCATAGGACAAACACATAACAAAGTGCATAAAAATAAACAATAACTACGACAATGCAATAAAGTAAACGACTTTGAAGGTTTTAACAGAAAGACAATACTAAAGCTTGAGTCTTTAAGATGTAGCAGGTGATCCAGATTGATCTAGACTTAGAATGAGTTTCTCCTAGACTTTATTAAATGATCAAAGCAATTCCTAGCTTAAAGATCCCTTTATAATCGATCAACTTACTCTCATAGTGAAGATTTATTCACCCATGCACATTACAAGACTCAACATTCACTTATTTCTTATCTAAATTCGCAAGTGATAGTGTTCTACTAGCCCTTATAACAATCTAACAGCCTAGAATGACTACTTTCGAGCTTCAAGTTGAAAGACAAAATTTTTGTTCACTTAAGTATTTAATCAAACAGCTTTTGTGCACTATTGTATTTAAACAAACACCTTTTGTGCATTTGATGCAAACATGAAGGCTTTTAAAAAACCTAAACAAAACCTATTGAATTCTATGCCAAGAATTAGTCTAATACTCATTCCAATATGGATCTAACCCTAGCCAACTGCATTTCTATATCCAAAAGAAAACTACTCACTCAGATCCACGAACCCAAAACATATGATCTTGATCTTTGGGATCCATAATCTTAGAAACAAAAAGAATGAGAAATTAAAGACAAGAAACCCAAAGTTAAAATAAAAAGGATTAAAGGTTTACAAAGAATCCAAAAGAAAGATCAAAGATTGAATTTTGATCAAAGGTTCAAAGATAATGCTTCAAGATTAACAAGACTTCAAGATTTTTTTCTTAGGGTTTTAGAAGAGTACTTATCCACAAATGGAAGAGAGAAGTGTTGCCCTAAACCATTTTGTCGACCATAAGCGACCCATCGACCTCTTGTAGCTCACCCATCGAACTAAGGGTTGATGGTGAGCTTACTTGATAGATTCTGGTGGAGTTTCTCACCCATCGACCCCCCTTTGCTGCCCACGATCTTGGAGTTGATAGTGAGCTTACTTGGAATGGTTTTGGTTCTTGTTGCTCCATGTTAAGTGATGTATTGTGATTTTATGAGTTTTTACTTGAATTTTGGACAAGAAAATGGTTGTTTTATCATGTACGATAGTCATTTGGTCTTGTTTAGTGTTTTTACAAGTTTTAGGTTACTTTGGAAAAGAATGGAGCAATTCAGACCAGAAAAGGACATTTTGGAATATAGAATCATGCTGAAGCGTCAGACGTTTGGCCTTATTTGACAGACATAGGGAGTTAGCGCTATGGAAGTAGGTTGATTCTAGCATTGTGATTTGAGTTCAAGATGATGCTTAATCCTGATCCCTGCTAATTTATCTGATTTATCAACATTGAAATGGTCTCCCTGAGAATTCCATGTGCCCAACGTCTTAATCCATCGTATTACAACCCGTTTCTTTTGCTTGCTTGCTTATTTAGTTGACTTAGATTTAATAGTTTCACCAAAAACTTTCTAATTCGCCTTAGCTCGTAATTGATTCTATTTCTCTACGTGTGATCATTGGTCTTTGTGGATTCGATCTCGCATATACTACTACGTACTTTACTGTGCACTTGTAGTTAGTCTATCAGATTAAAACCTGAGTGATCATTAAGCCTCCATTAATTCCCCACTTGCCCATGGTAGATGGTCACATGATTTCTTTATTTTTAGCTCATTTTCTTCATTCTTGAAACTCATCTTCCTCAAAATGCCTTTAGCTCTTTATTTCCCCTGTTTCTTCAACATTTATTCAACAAGATTTCATTCCTTCAAGCTCCTCATTCGTCTTGTAAAGGTCCATTCTACAAATGCAAGAAAATGCAATACAAAATGCAAATAAACTATACTAGGCACAACTTCTAAACTAAGTGAATTTTGGCACTACAAACAATATATACATCCTAAAAAACATGAAAGCAAATACTAAATGACACTAAATATGCATTAAAATATGAACAAATCAACTCCCCTAGACTTGCCCTTGCTTATCTTAAAGCAAACAAACGAGAACATTCCTGAAAGAGAGGTTTGAAAATGGGAACTCAAATCCACAACAGAAATAAATGTCTTATGCCCGATGTCATAAAGAGAAGCAAGATACCGCAAATATCATCTAAGAATCAGTGTACTTCACCATGTCCTTCACAATAACGATAATTAGAATCTAGGCTAAGCATCTATAAATCATTCAATCGCCAATTCCCTTTTTTACGTTTAGTTAAGCTTAGGTGTGAGCTCTTTACCTATGAGCATTGTATCTCATCCAATCTGTTTGGTGAATTCGAAAGGGTTTTTATGTGAAGAAGTGTTTGACAGAATGGTTTCTCGATTTTTGGGTGGTTTCTCTCAACAAGTACTATAAGACAATAGGAAAAAGCAAGATGGTAGCCGAATTTTTGTATGTACAAAACTTATTCTCTCTCTATATTTTTCCACCCAATGCTTCTTGAAAAATCTAAGCACAACCTTGAAGTATTTCCCTTCTTAGTACTAGAAACTATAAACTTTTTATTCTTTGAATACACTCTTTGTTTTCTTTTGGTGACACTTAAAGATTCTTAAACATTTTTTGTTTCTTAGCTACTAACCCTTTCTTAGTTCTTAGAGCCAAAATTATAGTCACTTCTTTGATTCTTTTTTTTTTCTTTTTAAATCAAGTGTGAACTTTCCAAGACTTTTTTATTTGCTAAGGTTATAGCTTATTGTTCTTTTCTAATCTATAGTACTTTCTTTTCACTTCTTTTCTTTCTCTTTTTCGGTTTTTCCTTTTATTCACACCCAAATTAGGATCATATACACACTAAAGAACATCTACTTGCAAAAGTTGAACAATTATCCATTCCCAAGACTTAATCAACTTGGAACCACTAAAGATTTTCCCCTCCAAAAGCAAGAAAAAAAAAATTTCCCTCCTAATTCTCTAGCTAACCTTAAAGTGAGGCTAACTCTAACGAAGTAACTTTTTTGTCGTTCAACTTCATTTCACTTATGATTTTTTTCCCGTGTGTGTACTTTCCAAAAGAAGCCTCATATTCGAATTTATTAGGGGGTTTTGAAAGAAAGTTTAAGGGTTTTTGAGTGTGTGGTCACTACTCTAAAAGTGACAATAACACTTGAACTAAGAAGAGTGGTAAAAAGATTTCAAACATAGCTCAAATATTAGTCTTTTGCCATGGTCAAGACTGACAAAGCCCATAAGAAAGATTTTATAATTCAATTCGATTCTACTTAGATAGTTTACTTTAACATTCGCAAAGACCTTCCAATGGTTAGTTATGAACATCGATTTTTTAAAAAACTCAAAGTGGTTTATGCATCATGTTACTTCTAATTAGAGCATTGAACATTGACAAATCTAAGCTATATACGAGGCAATCCTATATTGATCACTATGCTACACACATGCAATCCTATATGCTTTTAAACACTTCAGCTTTTACACATAAATTCAATCTAGATGAGATTTTTTTTAAACAATATAAAAGATTTTTTGTTATTTTGGCTTTTTCAAATTTTGTGTTTTTCATAAATTTAGCTATTTACAATGCATGACTCAAAAGGATGTAAAAATAAAACAACAAAATTAAAAATGCCATTAGTACTAAGCCCCTCCCTCGAAATTAAACTTCACCGTCTCGATGAATATTTAACCCAAAGAGAGTGACTTTCAAAATGAAAAAAAAAATATTGATGCAAATGCAATGGTATATATAATGGTGAGGAGATTGTACCTTTAAGCTCCTAGATGTAGGAGTGTTTGGTTGATGACGTGGAGGAGGAAGAGTTGGTTTGGCGAGACCTTCTTGGTCGTGTGGTCGACGGTTCAACGGGGTCTTTACCATGCCTCCTTCTTGATGGTTTTTGGTAAGATGCTCTTGGTGGATACATTTGTTCCTCTTGTTTTGGTTCTCGGATTATCAATGGCGGTTGAGAAAAGGAATGGCTCGACATTTGATAGTCGAAATCAATATTTTCTTTAATATCCTCATCAATTGAAGTGACATAGCGGTTATACTTCTCGCTATTCTTGACCCCCTTCCAGAGCTTTGTGAGGAAATTCTCTTTCTTCTTAAGAACTTTCCCTTGGTTGTCAACCTTGTTCTCTAGATACTTCTCATATTCACTTCTTTGATAATCTGTTGGGGGTTCTTCTTATTGGTACTCGAAACCAAATGGGTCCATCGATACTTGTTGAGGGTGTTTCTCTTGGGGGCTTATCTTAGAAAGTCTTGGTTCACTTGGGAGAGTGTGATGGTGCACATAGAGATGGCGTGGGAGATTGAATGAGATAGTCTCATCCTTGGTCGCGGTGGTATGATCTTGCACTATGAGGTAACATGTCTTCCTTTTTTGATCTTAACTCGCGAACAAGTAAATTACTTGATTGATGAAGTGATACCCGTAGAGGAAGTTTGCTCGACCAAATGTAGCGTGTCTAAGCTTTCTTCTCCTTCCAATCTCTTGAATTACCCGAGGTTTAGTCTGGCTTGATGAAAGAAAGGGGTTAAAATCCACCTACTCTTATCACAGGCCTTTTTATAAACTTCATGCCTGCTGAGAGCTCTAGCATTTGAGCAATGAATACAAACATGTTATTCATATCATCACCCAAATTTTCTTCCACTATTTCTCCATTTGATGCCTTAACCACATTCATTACTCCTTGGAGGAGCAATTTAAGTGTTAGCTCGCTTACCAAGCTCGGTTTTTTGCTTGCTAGAAAATTTTTTGCTAGAAATTTCAAGAGGTATCAAATGGTAAGATTCCGCACCTTGGTAAGCTTGGCGGTTTTGGGGTTGTAGTACCAAATGTTATCTTTTCCTATAGAATCTTCACTTCTAGGCAATTGTTATACCCAAACCCTTTCTTGCTAGCGGTGGACCCAGAAGCTTCACAACTTCTTCCATGGATATTTTGAAGAGCTCGTCTTTCAACTTGAAAGTTAAGTATCCAGTGCTATCATCATCCAGTCCTCCTTGGATGAATCCCACCGTGGAGATAAATTGGAGAGTGGCATGGGGATATGTCGAGTAATGCATCCGTAGAATGTTCCCTGGTCCATTCTTCTGATCAAGTATTCCACTTGATTATGGATCTTCATTTCTCTAAATATCTTTTCATCCGCGCAAATCGTATTTTCCACCGTTGCATTCCCTTGAAGGTGCAAATACATACTTGTTTCCTCATTGTACCAACTAGGATAGGTGATGTTCCTTGAGTTTAAGAGGCATGACCGGTTCCTAGACTTAAGAAATGTATAACATTAAAGAATTTTAATAACAAAAGATGAGGCACAAAGATTTAGCTTTAAATCGAATGCTACACATATGCTCAAGAGACAATAATTTCAAATTTTATCGACACTCCTAGTCAAATTGTCCAAACAAAATGCAATGCTAGACAAATGAAAGGGAACCAAAATTTCTATCAACTTTTCATCAAAACCATCGGCTATCCTTAACATATAAGCATTAGCATTCAACAAATTCCTACATGACTAAACCTCAAATCAAGTTATGATTAAGATGCTTACGTAATTACCAAAGTAAAATCCATATTAAACATTTCAAGAACCTTTCCAGATTTAGACAAGAGGTGCACCTAACATGATGATTCTAAATTCAATATGAATGGATTAAACTTAAGGTAATAAAGCATTTTAGCATCAAATAAATCACACACCAAATAATCATGACATGATATGTAATTAGAAATAAAGAATCAAAGTCACTTCTTTTTATCTTTAAAAATCAAAAATCATAGGAAGAAGGACAATTTTCAAAAATTGCAAACTCTTTGAGTTCATTGTGTTTCTTAGCAACATTCATCACCAATTACCCTTAGGAACTAACAAAACTAAAACCCCTCAGTTTCTTCTCAAAAATACTATTCAATACACTATTCGTGTGAAGAACAAGTTCTAAATTCAAGTTTAATTAGTTGTTATAAATGATTATAGTCCATAGAACATTAACAACTAAGCTCCATCTATCGAAAGAATGCACATAAGATCACTAAATGCACTTCTTAATGCAAAATCGAAGTCTTGCTAATAAGTAAGAATTGTGAAAGTTAATAGCTTGGTTCTTGATTGTTTAGGAGAGTGTGGAAAGTAGAGAGCAAAGAAAGAAATAACATGAACAAAGATTAGAACTAAGACCTTCACAAACATTCTCTTAGAAATCAAAGAAAAGTTTCTTCAAAAATGCAAGAATGAGTTCGATTTTTTGTAGAGTGAGAGATATGGCATGTGCAATGAAGATAAGAGTATAAGAAGGTGTGTGATTTTTAGTGGAAGCATCTTGGACTGGGGGTCATAGGTTTAAAGACTTCTACACTAGGTCTGAGGATCAAATCCCAGAGAATGCAATTTCTTGCAGATTTTCAGGTGCAAACTTTAGGAGATTCTAGAGTGATGCATGAAAAGTCAGTCATTGTCGTCTCTTGTGTTGCAAGGAGAACTTGTTCATCGAAGATGTTTTACATGAAGAACCATTCATCGTGGATTCATGTGTTACGAGGAGAGTTGCATCGTAGAGTCGTTTGTGAAGTTTTTCATCGTAATCGTATAGGTTGCAGATAGCGTCTGATTGCTCATCATTTGTAATAAAACTAAAATTAAAATATAATTAATGTTGTAACTTTCAGTTCTATCAATAAAAAAAGGTGTGTGTTTTTTTGAACTTGCAAAATGGTCCTCAAAAATGTATTTCTTTAGCAAATTAGAAAACCTTTAGCAAAACACCCTTAATTTGAAAATAAAATGGAGGAAAATTGATTTTTATCTTAAAATCAAAAACTTTAGGAATGAAAGAGTTTAATTGAATCATGCTAAATAAGTCTTTTTAAATAATTTTTTTTAAATCACTCTTGAAATTGAACTAAATGGTGAAATGAGAAACCATTTTTCTAAGAACTTATCTTCGCCTTCTATGAGATGTTTTGTGTTTTGAACTATAAGAGTTCATGGAATGATTATTTTTGCATCCTCCTTGGCTTCATGATTCCTTCTCCTTTAAATTCTCCTTGAACTTTCTTTCAAACCTAAACTTTTTCACACCAAAAGAGCTTTTAAAACAAGTAAGGTTTCGAAACATAACCGATATTACAAGCCTTGAAACTTAACGCATTTCTCGAAAAAATTAAAAATAATTTTACAAATAATATGTTATAGATGGTCTCTCAAGAGCGCTTATTTAAGGTCACTAAACTTGACCTTACTTCTTTCTTAGTGGTTGGACATTGGGACCATCTCACTAAAGCATAATCCGCTTGTCTCTTTCTTTTCTATCCATTCCTTGATCTTCAAGAATTTTTCATACCCTTACCCTTGTAAAAGAGGGGGTTGTAGCTTGCCTTTAGTTTGATGAAGGATTCAGTTGATGGCTTCTATATCATGGTCAAGTTTTATGTTGTGAAGTTCACCTTGGTCTCTTCATTGTAGAATCAATCCCAAACTATATGCTTCCTGAAACTCACATAAGCCTCTTCTTCTTGAAACCTGAGGCTTCGACTTAGCTTTTCCTAGGTACACCGGACCACATTACCCATAATCTCTTTTGGTCTTCAGCATGGAGTAGGAGATTCTCTCATTTACTTTCCTCAAAATCAGTTCCTTTGAGTCGAAGTCGATCATTTCTCAGGTGGTCATGAGAATGGGTGTCCCTAATTACCACAAAATCAAAATTTACTAATGTGTTGTTAACCCTTAGCACAATATCATCAAATCTTCCCATATGCACTTCTCTTGAAGCATCTCCTAAGAGAATGAGATTGGCTCCTTTACTTGATATTGGAGTCCAAGCTCCATCACTCTACCAAGAGATAGAAAATTGAGACTCGCTCTGGTATTCATCAATGCATCTTTGAATTGATACTTCTTCAGAGCATAAGGGATCACAAATCGCCCCTCTACTTCCCTCTTATCCAAAACTCTTTCAACCTTTCTAGTAGTTGGAATACCGTTCTCTTGCATGCTCTTCAACCATATCCCTTCTAGAAATCACTCTTTAGAGCTTCTCTTTGACACCTTCATTTGTCTTTGCTTCCTCTAGCCACTCCTCTTTATCTCCTGGTAATGCAATTCAATGATTGGTTTCTTAAAGCGATGAGGGTATGTGAGATTAGATTAAAGAAAAAGAAAACTAAATATTGGAAATCTTCTTCACTCATTTTGTCACCTCTAGGCATGTACCTAGGAAGCTTTGTATTTTTCTCTTTCTTGATTGGTGCTTTTTCCTTAGCTTCTTTAGCACCATCTTCATTACTGGCATTCTTGTCAAACAAAGGCTCACTCTTATCTTTCTCAAATTGTACACCTCCTTTCTCCTTAGGAGTGTCCACCTTCTCAAGTCTTGTCTCCTCGAGCATAATGGCTTCACTAGTTCCATCAATGAAGTCATCTTCTTCTTCCTTACCTACAATCAAATTCTCAACAAGTCGTTCATTCAAACCATCATCACTAATAGGATTTAAAATGACTTTTCAAATTCATCAATAATCTCCTCTTCTTCAATTGTGAAGAAGATGTCTTCTTGTGATTGGGACTTCTCTTGAATTTCTTCCAAGAACACATTTCAAAAATCCTTTCTTGTTCCACCATTTCTCTAACAATGCCCTTTCCCTTTTGTTTTACCATGTGAATGAATCATCTTGACATGTGAAACTAAAGTATCATGCTTTATGTTCAAGTCTCTATACATGGCATCCATTTTAACATTCATCTCACCAAATCTTTTATTGAGATATTTCTTGATCTCATTTGCTCTTCAATGAGCTTCTTAAGCATACCATGGTCCTCATCCTTTTTAGAACTAGTTGTGGCTTTTTGAGGTTTTTGGTATACCTTGCTTTGGTATGAATGATTGGAAATTTGTCTGGGGAGGATACACTTGGTCTTGTGGGTTTTCCACATTTGTGCTTGATAAGACAATTTATTGTTGTATAGCTTGCATCCTTGGTTGAAAGGTTTTTGGCAATAGCCCCCTAGGATATAGCTTAGCTCTTCTCGGTCCTCTTCTCCTAGTGCAACACTCATTTCTTGTGGAGACTCCACATCCAAAAAATGAACTCCTATCGTCGTTTGTTGCACTATCTTGTCAATCTTCTCATTAAGCTCCTTAAGCTTATCATCATTCATGTTCAACCCTCTATGAGTTCTATCATAATACGCTCCATCACAATGTTCATTTTGAGCCAAATTCTCTATTACTTGTCTCATTTATCCATGGATAAACTAGGAAAGATCGCCATTGAGGTGGTGTTCAAAGCTAGACGATACTTCTCATGAATACCACGGTGAAATATTTGCAACAAATTTTCCTTTGGGATCCTGAGGTGTGGGTAACTCCTTGTGTAGCCAAGAAACCTTTCTCAAGCTTCAAATAGATTCTCGATTCCTCCTTACTTAAAGGAAGCAATCTCGTTTCAAACCTTTGCGGTTATTTAAGGAGAAAAGAACTTAGCCACGAATCTTTTCTTACACTCATCCAATAAGTGAATGTAGATGTTACCACGCTCTCCTCCCATTGTGAAGCTTTGTCTCCCAGAGATAATGGAAAGAGGGTGAGCTTGATTATATCTTCCGAGACACCATTGATTTTGACCGTGCCACAAAGTCTTTCAAATTTATCCAAATGCTCTAGCGGATTCTCTAAAGATAGACAAAAAATGCGATTTTTGCACCATATTTATCAAGCTTGACATGATCTCAAAGTTGTTGTTGTGAATAGGTGGAGGCATTATACCCATTCTTTCTCCATTAGAGTACAAGGTTCATCACAATATCCAATTCTAGGCTTCCTTCTTGGTTGCTGAATTGGGACTTCAGTAACACCTTGTGGTGGAGGTTGAGGTGCTTCACCTTGTTGATTTCCATATATTGGAGGGTTCCCTAATGGAACATTGAGTATATCTTCATCCATGTTAGCTTGTTGTTGATTCGTACCCAGCCTTTGGAAATGAGCTTCTCTTTTCTTAGCCTTTCTTTCTCTTGATTTCTCCCTTTCAATTCGTGTTGGATTGTTGTTGAGAAGTGGTGTGGTTTGTTCCCTTCTTGACCTCGTTATCATAAACCTACAATATCAAGACAAAGACTAGAACAAAAATGGAAGTGAGAATCGAAAATTGCTAAATGAAAAACCTAGTCCTCTCAACTATATAAATCCTTATGAAAATTTTCTGTAAGATTAAATTTTCCTGCAACGGCGCCTTGTTGCTCGCAATTGTTTATACAAAAACGAATAAGCTTTAAATTTATATGTAATCTTCTCAACAACTTCACGAATTCGTAAGTGCATAAATATGTTGTTATAGTCCTCTAAGGGACGAACAGAAAGAATTTAAAATCAACAAAAGCAAGCTTAAACACAAGGAAACATACTAAACTCGTAGTCTAAGCAAATATAAATTGGATGTTGTTGCCACTACTTCTAATCATATCATAGGGCAAACACATAACAAAGTGCATAAACAATAACAAAGGCTATACAATAAAGTAAATGACTTTGAAAGTTTTAAAAGAAAGGCAATACTAAAAATTGGGTCTTTAAGATATAACAATTGATTTTGATTGATCTATACTTCGAATAGTTGCTCCTAAATTTATTAAATGATCAAAATTATTCTTAGGTTAAGGATCCCTTTATATCGATCAAACTAGTCTCATAGTGAAGATTTATTCACCCATGCACATTACAAGACTCAACTTTCGCTTGTTTTTTTATCCAAACAGGCAAGTGATAGTATTTTACAACCCTTTAACAACCTAGAATGACAACTTCCATGTGCCAAGTTAAAAAACAAGATTTTTTGTAACAAGAAAGACAAGATTTTTGTTCACTCAAGTATTTAATCAAACACCTTTTTTGCATTTGATGCAAGCATGAAGTCTTTTAAAAACACCTAAACAAAACCTTTACAAATCTATGACAAGACCTAGCCCAAAACTCATTCAATCCTAGATCTAGTTCTAGCCTACTACATTTGTAGATCCAAAAGAAAACTACTCATTAAGATACATGGAACCCAAAAGATATGATCTTGTTCTTTGGAAATCCATAATCTTAGAAACAAAAATAACAAGAAATTAAAGAAAAGAAATACAAACTTAAAATAAAAAAGGATTAAAGGTTTACAAAGTATCCAAAAGAAAGATCAAAGATTGAATCTTGATCAAAGGTTCAAAGATAATGCTTCAAGATTGACATGATTTCATGATTATTTTCTCAAGGGTTTTAGAAGAGTATTTATACACAAATGGGAGAGAAAAATGATGCCCTAAGCCATTTTGGTCGACCATAAGCGACCTATCGACCCCTTTTAGCTCACCTATCGACCCCTTGTAGCTCACCCATTGACCTAGGAGTCGATGGTAAGCTTACTTGACAGATTATGGCAAAGTTGCTCACCCATCGGCCTCCCCTTTGTTGACCATCAACATTTTCTTGGCAGGGATTTGGTTCTTGCTGCTCCATGTTAAGCCTCCATTGACCCCCTTCTTGCTCATGGTAGATGGTGGCTTTATTTCTTCCTTTTTAGCTCATTTTTTCATTCTTGAAATTCACCTTCCTCCAAATTTTTTGAGTTCTTTATTTCCTTTGTTTCTTCACCATTTGTTTACCAAGATTTCATTGCTCCAAGCTCCTCATCTTCTTGTAAAGGTCCATTCCTACAAATGCAATGCAAAATGCAAATAAACCTAAACTAGACACAACTTCTAAATTGAGTAAATGTTGACACTAAAATGCAATACATACAACTTAAAGACAATGAAAACACATACTAAATGACACTAAATATGCATTAAAATATGAACACATCAATATGCTAAGAAAATATCAATAAATTAAATTATATATTTTATTTCTTTATATCTCTTCATCTACATTCAAGTTTTAATTAAAAACTAAGGGGCTGACTGGTAACAACGGTGACTGTAAACTGTGACGATAAACTTTTGGCTCTAGAGGTTTTAGGTGTAGATATTGTGGTTGTTATTTTAAAGTTTTAAAAAGTTTAATGAGTATCAATGTTGTAGAAGTTGTGACTGTTAGTTTAAATATTATAAAAAATAAATATTTTTTAAAAATATGATGATATCATTTGCTTAATAAATTTTTGAAATTCATTACGATTTAATTATATAGATAACAATATACAGAAAATTATCATTCATACGAAAATATATACATATTAGATAAAACATGATGACAGAAAACAATTAACATATGGAAATTACATTACATGTGAGATTTGTAAATTTAAAAATTAACACACTATTCGTTGTGTTTACAATATTCTAAGGAAATTCTAAAATTAGTATTTTCATATTTTATAGAATTTTGAATTTGAAAATTGATTGATAATGCAATGGATTTATAAGATTAGAGTATACATTTTTAATATATTCAAACGTTTTTATGATATTACAAAATAGATTTTGTTAGATAGATAAAAAGATAAATATTAATAAATTAAAAGTATTCTATAATAAATTAAATGTAGATTAACAAATAGTTTATAATAATTTTTGGAAAAAAATTAATGGGAGAGAAAAGTGTTTACAAAGTCTCGGGTACAAGGCTTTGGAAACAAAAATACAGGACTGTTTAAAATAGACTTTGAGGACTATAAAAAATTTAAAGACTAAAAGGTATGATTGGATAAGAAAATGATTAATTTACAGAAATACACTTAAAAGGAAAATAAATTTTACATTTACACCTGTCTTTTAATGGTTCTCAAATATACACTTCACATATTAGGGTTTAGGGTTTAAAGTTTAGTGAGTATGGTTTAGGGTTTAGCTATTAGGGTTTAAAGTTTAGGAATTATGGTTTAGGGTTTAACGTTTAGAGTTTCTTTTAATCTAGGGGTATAATGGTCTTTTTCATTAAAAAAGGAGGTGTAAAAATAAAATTTTTTCAAACGGGGGTATTTTTGAAAAACAAACAATACAAAGGTGTATTTTTGTAAGTCTCCCTAAGAAAATACTGTAAAGATAGTGAAACCTCTAAAATTTTTCACAATCCAAAAGCCAATCACCTTCTAAATCACTATTTTTCATGTTTAAATTATTTAACAAACTAATGATACGTATGATTGTTGAGTATTTAGTCTATAAAAGGTACTTCAAGTTTTATTTATCGAATATTTAATATGTAATAAAAAGACAAAATTGCGTAAGAACAAAATGTAAAGA
Source organism: Anastatica hierochuntica (assembly GCA_900406275.1). Taxonomy (NCBI): domain Eukaryota; kingdom Viridiplantae; phylum Streptophyta; class Magnoliopsida; order Brassicales; family Brassicaceae; genus Anastatica; species Anastatica hierochuntica. The sequence continues at coordinate 14,834 of OVAN01003953.1, forward strand.
AATATCAAATATATTAAAGATAGTGTTAGAAATTAACCACTTTATTCACAAAAATATTTAACAAGAATTGAAGAGAAAATAATTTAATCTCTAATAGGATTAAAAAATATAAAAAATAGATAACATGCATAAAAAAATTAAAGGCGTGAGAAACAAAAAGATGAGGTAAAAAGCAACTAGAAAATATCAAATTTCACATTGTTAATATTGTAGTTTATATTTGGATATAAAAAATGATGAGTTTATATATATATATATGTATATATATAACAAATGGAAGATATATTATTGAAAATAATAGAAGAAAAATAAAAAATATGTGACAAAAAGAAAAAAGGTATAAAAAGATGCAAAATAAAATTGATAACCAAATTAAAAATTTGTAGTCTATTTACCTCAATAATTTTATCACAACATGAAATAAAACAAAATTTGCGCATAGCGCGGGTTCTCTCCTAGTGCATAGTAGATCGTAAAAATAGTCCATGTACAGTGCATATTGGTTATCTAGTTTTAAATAAGATTGAAGTAAAATTTTTTTAAATCATTTGAATTATTATTATTATTTCTATTACAAACTATGAGAAACAATTACAAGGACACTTTTTCACCGGATAATTATCTCCACTCCATCGTTGACATCACATCATCACGATGAACGGTTCTATTTACACCACATTGAAAATTTCCTGTAAGACTGCTTTCATTAATTTGCAATTGAACTGTATTCTCTGGAAATGATTGTGAGACCTTTGCTCATTTTACTTAATAGGTTGCGTTTTAATTCGATTTCTAGACAAGTCTTTTCGTTAAGCTAAACATCACATAAACTTTAACTTAACTTAGCATAGATTAAAATCGAGGTTTTCAATACAAGAAAAGTTTGCCATAAGCTATTACAAGTATTGAAACCTTCTACCCTTAACAATTTTAATCTATTCATCCTTCACTCCCAGTCATGGTCCGCGTGCTGTTCAAGCTGGGCCATGTTGGCTAGAATCAGAATCTGCATTCACACAGAATGCATCAGCAAAGAATTTATGAGTGAGATTGGTCATCCCGTCCCACCAGCCATGCATAAATCAACCAGTTTCTTAATAAGTTCATAACCAGTTAATTCTCTTTACGAACTTACACTTAGTTCCAGTTGTAATCATGTAAATCGGGCAATCAGCCTTAGCAATTTAAAATGAATTCATCCAACGGCTCTTAGTATCAGAATACTCGGCCGTCGGCCATTAGAACAGTGAATACTCGACCATCGGCCATCAATCAAGCATTCACGGCCATTCGGCCTTCACAGAAATCTATGTAAGGCTACAGTCACGAACTCACCTTTACCTTAGAGTCAATTGATCGGTTCAGATGTTTGCAGAAAATCAGTTCCGCAGTCAGTCGCCTTGATCAACAAGTCGGCCCAGTCAGATCGTCTCTAACCAAGCTAGTCACCTTAAAATCGCCCTCTTTTTCTTTCTGAGTTCTTTTTCGTGAAGAAGACGATAACTGACAGGATTTTCTTTTTAACCCATCAAAACGCCGCATTTTGGCTTAAGAGAAACCGCTCATAACCGTCCAAGCGCGTCCACCTTTGGGAATAACCGTTCCCGCTCAAAATACTTAGTAAAATCAACATTTTCGCGTGAAAACTGCCAAGTAACCGTTCCCGCAAAGTCTTTGGACGAAAAATGGCTAAATCTCAGCGAGCTTCCCAGTCTGAATCCGAAAAGAATACTAGCTCAAACTTTTCATAAGCACACTTTGGCTCGGCTTGACTGGTCCAACCAGTTCAGTTTAGACCGCCGATCAGATCAGTTCCCTTATACTTGATTTATCTTGACCGAATCCCACACTTGACCAAGCCATCCGATCCTCTCCATGATCCTGGCTAAGTATACCATCGGATTCCCCTTGACTGATTCAGTCCGACCAGAACGATCCTCGATTCGATCCAATCTTTCCCCTTGATCTCAAATTGGACAAGTGACTCATGGTCCACCAATGATCGAGTGGGTATGCTTAGCCATGATCCATCCACAGCCAAATCCAGGGGTCCATGTAGTCCAACTATACCCACCTCCTTATATAGCATAACAACCCTTTTATGGCCTACCACCAGTATACATTACAGGTGTCTGAGGAGTCACTGAACCACTCCTGGTCCAGTTTTCCCAATACTTAGCTGAATTTTACTGTCTTTCTTTCCAGTTTATGCATCTTTCATGGACTAATCCTTAGTCTTATTCTGATTTTCCAAACACGGGTGTTACAAGTCTCCCTCCTTTGGATTAGACTTGTCCTCGAGTCTTAGTCTTTTTCAACTCTTCTTTCTGTTTCTCAAACCACTTCGGAAATTCAAATTTCATTCTCTCTTCTGGTTTCCAGGTAACCTCTTCCACTCCATCACAATTCCAAATCACTTTGATCATTTTGATTTTTCTTCTTCTTTCTGCCTTAACCTTTCTGTCCACAACCTGAATTGGTCTTCCTTCAACAGTTAAGTTTTCCTTTAAGTCTGATGGTGGTTGAAAAAGCACTTTGTGCCTTTCAGAGATACTTTTCCTTAGCATCGAAACGTGAAAAAAGTTGTGAAAAGCGGCCATAGATTGTGGCAACTCTAGCTTTTAAGCCACCTTTCCAACTCTTTCTAGGATCTTGAACAAACCCATATATCTTGGACGTAACTTAGCATACTGAGCAGCTCGTTCCTTGCCTTTGTAAGTCACTATTTTCATATAGACTAAGTCCCCAACAGAAAACTCTAACTCTTTCCTTCTCTTACTGCATAATTGTTCTGTCTGTCTTGTGACTCTTTCATCTTAACTTTTAGGATTCTAATTATTTCTGTTGTCTCTTATACAAAGTCCCTTCCATAGATACTGTATTCAACCACTTGTGTCCAACACAAAGGTGTTCTGCAAGGTCTCCCATACAAGGCTTCATATGGCGACATTTTAATGCTCGCTGGATAACTATTGTTGTAAGCGAATTCTGCCAAGTGAAGATACTCTTCCCACTTGCCGCCCCAGTCCAGAACACAAGCCCTTAGTAAATCCTCAAGTGTCTGGATTGTTCTTTTCGACTGTCCATCTGTCTGCGGATGGTAAGTTGTACTCATGTTCACTCTAGTCCCAACCTTGTTCTGAAGTGCCTTCCAGAACTGAGAGTAAAACTTTGAATCCTGATCAGACACAATACTTGTCGGTGCTCCATGCAACCTGACAATCTCTTGTACATACTTCTCAGCCAACACCTCCGCATTATCCTTCTTATTCACTGCCAGAAAATGAGCCGACTTGGTTAGTCTGTCCACTATTACCCAAATTGCATCCTTCTTGTTGCACATTGGCAGACTAGTCACGAAGTCCATTGTGATCATGTCCCACTTCCACTCTGGAATCGGTAGACTCTGAAATAGATCACTCGGAACCTGATGTTTTGCCTTAACCAGCTGACAAGTAGGACACCCAGCTACCCATGCAGCCACATCCCTCTTCATTCCAACCCAGTGATAGTACCTCTTCAAATCCTGATACATCTTTTTCGAACCTGAATGTATCGAGAAATTGGACTGGTATGCTTCCTTAAGTATTACTTCCCTTAACTCTTTTACATTGGGAACACACACCCGCCCATTGACCATAATTGTCCCATTAGTCGAGGTCTGATATTCAGTCTTTCATTCTTTGCAGCCTTGATGAGATTCTTATCTTCTTCCCAAGCCAATCGAACCCTTGTGAGCAGATCAGCTTGATCAGCAGCTCTGAAGCCCAAAGGCTCTAGATTATCTAACAATGCCGCTAATCGCAAAGTCCCAACCATTCCAGCCGATTCTTCCATGTCTTTCTCAGAATTAACAGCTGCCCTCTTGCGGCTTAAGGCATCAACCAAAGTGTTAGCTTTACCAGGATAGTAAGCTATATCCAGATCGTAGTCAGCGATCATTTCCATCCATCTTCGCTGTCTAAGGTTCAGCTCTGGTTGAGTGAAGATGTACTTTAAACTCTTATGATCAATGAAGACTTGGACCTTCCCACCGTGAAGATAAGATCTCCAAATCTTCAAGGCAAACACTACTGCCGCTATCTCAAGGTCATCAGTCGGATAATTTCCCTCATGCTTCTTTAACTGTCTTGATGCATAAGCAATGACCTTTCCTTCATGCATCATTACATAACCCAATCCAGTGCGTGATGCATCTGTGTACACCACATAAGGTACCTCTGGTCTCGGAAACTCAAGGATCGGAGCGCTTGTAAGCATCTCCTTTAGCCTACAGAAACACTTCTCATAGTCCTCTGACCAGGTAAAGGGGAAGTATTTCCCAGTCAGTCTAGTCATTGGTTGAGCCATGCTTGCAAAACCCTTCACAAACCTTCTGTAGTATCCTGCCAACCCAAGGAAACTCCTTATTTCTGAGGCATTTCATGGTCTTGGCCATTCTGCAATTGCCTTGATCTTTTCAGGGTCCACAAATACTCCCTTATTTGAGACAACATGGCCTAGGAACCCTATTTCCCTTTGCCAAAAACTACACTTGCTCAGCTTAGCAAACAATTTTTGTTCCCGCAGTCTTTCCATCACAGTTCTCAGATGGTCCTCATGCTCTTCCTGAGTCTTTGAGTAGACCAAGATGTCATCTATGAAGATGATCACTGATTCATCCAGACAGTCTCTGAAGACATTGTTCATCAGCTTCACGAATGCCGCTGGAGCATTTGTTAAACTGAAGGGTATCACCACAAACTCATAGTGCCCATACCTTGTCCGAAAGGCCGTCTTTTGAACATCCGATTCTGCTATCGGAATCTGATGATAACCCGAGGCTAAATCAATCTTTGAGAACCATGTAGCACCTCTGAGTTGGTACAGAAAATCATCAATCCGAGGCAGAGGGTACTTGTTCTTCACTGTCACTCTGTTCAATCCTCGGTAATTAATGCATAGCTTGAAGCTACCATCTTTCTTTTTCACAAACAGTACCGGTGCATCCCAAGGTGAACTGCTTGGCCTGATGAATCCCTTTTTCAGCAGCTCACTCAACTGCTTCTTCAGCTCACTCATCTATGCTGGAGCCATTCGGTAAGGTGCCTTAGAGATTGGAGCTGTTCCAGGTTCCATCTCAATAATAAAGGGGTCCGACCTTCCTGGTGGTAATCCAGTCAGTGACTGGAACTGATCTTCAAAGTCCTTTACCACTGGAATATCTTTTAGTTCAACATCTGTACCAACTTCCGCAACAATGATTGTGGCTAAGTAAGCTTCACAACCCTTCTCAATCATTCTTTCCGCTTGCATCGATGAGATCACCAAGCTTCCAGTAATCGATCTTATTCCTTGATAACTCAGGATTCCTTTGGTAGTCTCAAACCGAACATGTCCTCAGCGACAGTCCAGATGGGCATTGTACCTTCCTAGCCAGTCCATTCCAAGGATCACATCATAGTCTGCCACTGGACAAATCACCAACTCTGTCGTCATGTTATTTCCACAGATTAGAACCGAGACATCTCGGATAATTCCTTTAATATGCATGGTCTGTCCACCAGCTGCCTTAACCAATTTGAAATGCTTCCCAAGTTCCTTCTGGAACCCTCCTGCCTTAGCCATCTCTAGGCTTACAAAACAGTGAGTAGCCCTGGTGTCAAACATGACATGGGTTGCCACTCCACCCATGAACAAGGTCCCTACACATCCACCTAGAATGCTAAGAACCCACCCCACTCAAGCAAACATTTCACACAGAAAATTAAAAGAGTAAGGGTGCAGGTCTAACCAGTGATCGGGTGTGAAGTGCTTGGGTTATTAGTTCCCTTTCCCATCGTATACACCATTGGCATGATTGCCTGTCTCTTTGGCAGTGGTGGCAGTCCATCATTTGCCTGTTTCCCTGGCTGCCCCAACTTAGGACATTGTAACTTAAAATGGCTAGCTTCTCCAAAGTTGTAGCATGTCTTAGTTGCTACACTTCTTCTTTGATCTTTCACCCTTTGATCCTATTCTGGGCACTCTCGGACCTTATGTTGTAGGCTTCCACAGCGGTGGCAAGTTCCTGTTACAGCTCGACACACTCCTCCATGCATCTTTCCACAGGTTGGACAAGCATTGCGTCCCCCACTTTGCTTACCAGAACTAACAGTCTGGGTCTGCTGAAACTTCCTTTTATTTCTAGAAGCATTCCCACCCTGATTCTTATGTCCAAACCTAGTCTGTATCTTGTTTTCCTCCTTAATCCCACATTCCAACAGAGCTGCTTTCTCCACCAGTTCAGAAATTGAAGCATAATTCCTAACTAAGCAGCGGTTGCGAAGATCAATTCTTAATCCACACATGAACCTTCTGACTTGAACTTTCTCATCTTGAAGTTCTTTTCCACCATAGATCTTGAGACTGTTGAACTTGGTCTCATATTCCCTCACATTCATGCTACCTTGTTCCAAACCCAGGAACTCAGCTTCCAGCTTATCAAAAGCTTCTGGTAGAAAGTACTTGGATCGGAAGAGCTCATTGAATGTCCCCCAAGTACAGTTCTGATACTCCCTTTTAGATGCCACAACCTTCCACCAGGTATGAGAATCACCTTCAAGATAATGGACTGCTATGTCCTTCTTATAATTCTCTGGGCAACGAATGGAGTTGAAGTTTCTTTCCAGCCTATCATCCCATTCATCTACCTCAATCGCATTTGCACCACCAGTGAAGAACTTTTTTTTCCAATCTCTGCATATGATCCATCACCTTAAGGTAGGATGGAATCCTCGGCTTTGGTGCATCCTCCACATTCACCCCAACGGTCTCATTGGCAACAGGCACTGCGACAGGCAGCGGTGCCAAAGGTGCCTTTCCAGAACTTATGCAAGCATCATCAACACATCTTTCAATTCCATAGGGTTAGTGTTAGCCGCATCCCCCACTTCAGCCCTCACATTTCTCGCAGCAGCATCTGCAGCATCAAATTGAGCGTGATTTATCGCTGGATCAGTTCCCAGTCCAGTTTCAGTCTCAGTACCAAGACTAGTCTGCTCAACATGAGTCTCGAGTTAACCACCCGCAAGTCTGGTCGAATCAACTCTAGAAGTCCCTTCACTTTCATTGGGAGCAGTTTGCTTTCTTCTTCCACTTTTAGCCATATGCACGGTTCAAATCAGTTAACTAAGTTAGTCTTTACACTTAGTTCCACACATATTATAGTCTTACCATGATACCTTGGCTTGGAAGGATGGATTTCTGCCCCATTAACCCACTATACTAAAGACTTCGTCCTAGAATCGACCATGCTCTGATACCAACTTGTGAGACCCTTGCTCATTTTACTTAACAATTTGCATTTTAATTCGATTTCTAGACAAGTATTTTTGTTAAGCTAAACATCACAGAAACTTTAACTTATCTTAGCATAGATTAAAATCGAGGTTTTTTAATACAAGATCAATTTGCTATAAGCTATTACAAGTATTGAAACCTTCCACCCTTATCAATTTTAATCCATCCATCCTTCACTCCTAGCCATGGTCCGCGTGCTGTTCAAACATAGCCATCTTGGCCAGAATCCGAACCTGCATTCACATAGAATGCATCAACAAAAAATTGCTGAGTGAGATCGATCATCCCGTCCCACCAGCCATGCATAAATCAACCAGTTTCTTAATCAGTTCATAACCAGTTAATTCTCTTTACGAACTTACACTTAGTTCCAGTTGTAATCATGTAAATTTTGCCATCAACCTTAGCAATTTAAAATGAATTCAGCCAATGGCTCTTAGTATCATAATACTAGACCATCAGCCATAAGAACAGTGATTACTCGGCCATCGGCCATCAATCAAGCATTCACGACCATTCAGCCTTCACAGAAATCTATGTAAGGCTACAGTCACGAACTCACCTTTGCCTTAGAGTCAATTGATCGTTTCAGATGTTCGCAGACAGTCTCAACAGTCAGTCACCTTGATCAACAAGTCGGCCCAGTCAGATCGTCTCTCACCAAGCCAGTCACCTTAAAATTGCCCTTTGTTTCTTTCTAGGTTCTTTTTCATGAAGAAGACGATAACTGACGAGATTTTCTTTTTAAACCATCAAAACACCGCATTTTGGCTTAAGAGAAACCTCTCATAACCGTCCAGGCGCGTCCACCTTTGGGAATAACCGTTCCCGCTCAAAATAATTAAGAAATTTCACTTTTCCGCGTGAAAACTGCCAAGTAACCGTTCCCCCAAGTCTTTGGGCGAAAAATGGCTAAGTCCCAGCGAGCTTCCTAGTCTAGATCCGACAAGAATAACTGCCTTTTCTGAACCAGACAATCCTTGTCTAAATCAGACCATCCCTGCCTGATCCGACCAGTCCAACTGCTAAGTCCGTACCAGCTAGCTCAGTTCAGCTCAACAGCCTAGTTCAGTTAACTCAGTTCAACGGTCCAGCTCAAACTTTCATTAGGCACACTTTGGCTCGGTTGGACCGGTCCATCCAGCTCAGCTCAGTCCGCCGATCAGATCAGTTCTCTTATACTCGATTTATTTTGACCGGATCCCACACCTGACCAAGCCATCCGATCCTCTCCATGATCTTGGCTAAGTCTGCAATCGGATTCCCCTTGACTGATTTAGTCCGATCAGAACGATCCTCGATTCGATCCAATCTTTCCCCTTAATCTCAAACCGGACAAGTGACTCATGGTCCACCCATGATCGAGTGGGTATGCTTAGCCATGATCCATCCACGGGCAAGTCCAGGGGTCCATCCAGTCCAACTATACCCACCCCCTTATATAGCATAACAACCCTTTTATGGTCTGCCACCAGTATACATGACAAGTGTCTGAGGAGTCACTGAACCACTCCTGGTCGAGTTTTCCCAATACTTGGCCGAATTTTACTGTCTCTCTTTTCAGTTTATGCATCTTTCATGGACTGATCCTTAGTCTTATTCTGATTTTCCGAACACGGGTGTTACAATGATCCCTAGACCTCCTAATGTAAAAAGATTAATTAACTCTTTAGTAAGTATTGGACGAAAACGACTTCCACAATTGAAACGTAAAGTTTTATGAAAATGTATGTCATGCCTAATACTTTGTTGAATATAACATAGGTGAATTATTTACTTTCTTTAGTTGCACGCATTATCTATCTTGTCCTCACGTCTTTTTGTCTTCCACTTAGTATTGGTATGCGTTAACGTGAGTCTAATTTGTTTTCTTTTAAACAAATCCGTAAGTTTTTGGGGTCAGCAATACGATCCAATTATATATATTGACAAAGTGATCATTTGTATGAATGAAGAGTCGAGAAAATGCATTTAGGGATAAACAGTTGAATAGAGACAATAAAGCGTGCGATATGTTGTTTCTAAAAGCCAAACACATAAGTAGTAAACGTTATCTCGCTTCTTTTTTTCTTCTTCTTCTAAAACCCCTTGTTGTGCGTGAAGAAATTAGTTGTTTTTTTTTGTGTGTTTTAGGGAAGAAATTAGTTATCTTTTTAAAAAGTCAAAATGTCGTCATACTGCTCTTTTCTTCAACGTATGTCGACATTTTAGATTCAATAATCAGATTGACAAAAATATTGTTGACCTAGACTTTTAGATAGTTATATACTTAGATCACAGATAGAAAGGTTCACCAAATGAAAAACACAAGAAGTTTGAGAAAGAGAAGGAACACGCGAGAAAAGATTAGAGAAATGTGTTTTACACATACACAAATATTATTTAAGCCTTGTATGTTTTCTATGTAATCTTCAAGTAAAACGTATATTTAGTTTGATACACAACTTGAGCCAATTTAATCTCCAATTAACCAACCTTATAAAACTGATAATACCTGATCTCTCGGTAAGCAGAAAATAAAGAAAGAAGATATAGGTTTTGTTGTCTGGAACATCCTCCCAACGTAAGGACGGGATCGTGCGGCAATCACAATGCGAGTTCGAACCCTGTCAAAGGGAACTACCTCACGTTTGTCTCTGGACACCCCACACGAGTACGAGCCATTGCTTTCAGCCCATTTGCAAACTCGGAAAGAGTACTTATCCGTAAGCCACCTTCTTTGAGGGGATTAGTCTGAGACAATTAAGACATGAGATTTATCAATGAATTATCAAAAAGAAATATATAGGTTTTGTTAGTTAATTAGTTAACGTTTTTGAAGACAAAAGTTTGTCTTCAACAAGTCCAAGACATGCAATGGACTGTTGTTAGAAAAAGTGGTCGTGGAAAGGGTAATCGTGTCAGTGACACGATTATGCTCATTTTGTTCTCTATTCAAATTATAATTTCAAATGTATCTCCCATATTATGGGTTGTTTCTAACTTCTCCATTTACCGAATAACAAAACTGTATAACCTAAGTGGTTTTAGCGTTGTAATAGTTAATATGTTTTAAATAGAACGTCCTTAAACCAAAAAAAAAAAGATTAGTCTTCAAGACTAGATCTGCAAAATATGTATAGTCTTGAGAAAACCAACTCAGTTTGTATCATGTTAGATATCATTCTAATTTTATGTGTTTCGTTCTTTAGTAGAAAATGGTTACAATGCAAATCATATTAGTTTGTCACACAACATAGAATTTGCAGGAGCAAATTGAATAATGTAAAAAGTAATGACGAAGATGATTGCTCCGTCTTTCTAGTACTTTTTATATTTTCAGTTTTAGTATTTCAACTTTAATAACTTATCATTGTTGACCCCTCAAGAGAATGTAGATAAGATGTATAATAAAAAATTTCAATCTATATTAGTTGGTTCGCATATGATGGGCAAAAGGTTCTGTAATATTTTTAGCTTTCATAATAAAATATTTTGTCAACTAACAGATTTATCATGCATGATAAATATAAAGTTTATATGATGTATTCAAAATTTTGACTTTCAAAATTCTAAACATATTATTTGTTATTTAGTTAATACACTTTATTTTATGCATTTTAGTAACTCGTGATCTATTTGATATGTCTTACATAAGATTGAAATATTATGAAAATATTGACATTTAACCTTGTTAAACACTATAATTTGAACGGCATTAGTTCTCCATAACTCCATTTGTGACCGCAATGTTGATGTCTATCAACAAACTATTAAAATTATTTTTTGTATAATTACTAAAAGTAGAAAATTTGGTGTTTGAATAATTCGTATGATTATTTTTGTGGGTTAAGCACAATTTTTAATATTTAAAAATATTTAAATAAATGTAAATTAATGTAAAACTAGAAAACATGATAGTTTTGTTGAGTGATGTTAGTATAATTTTATTATTTAGGTTCTTTCAAGATGAATTTAGGGAAATACTAATGAATAATCATGAGGAGGAGATTAATTAAATCTCATATCTCTCCCAAAAGTCAATTTACCTTTTTAACCTCATTTTTCTTTTTTTTTTCCTTTTTTACAAATTGGGGGTTATTTTGATAAAATATCCCCTATTATATATATATAAATATAAATATAAATATAAATATATATATATATATATTCCCAAAATTTTAATTAATCTCCCCACTTGTAATATTCACCTAATTAACCCATGAATTTATCTATATCACATTTAAAAGAAAGAAATAAAAATTTTGGGAGATAAAAGATTAAGTCTTCTAAATAAATCAAATTCTTTTTAACAAGTTAATAAGTTTTTATTTATAACTTACATTCCATCTGTTTCATAATATATAATGTTTGAGAAAAAAATGCATATTAAGATTGTGTCTTCGGTTTTGAACTATGTGACTACATATTTTAATATTGAAAAGTAAAAGTAAAACTAGATTTTGGATCCGCGTCATGCGCGGGATAAAAGATTTATAAATTATTGCATACGATATGTTCTTCAAAGAATAAAAATAACTATAATCCAATTTATTTATATATAAGATGATGTGTATATTTTTTATTAACAGAAAAATGTAAATTTGTTCAATTTTAAGAAATAAACATAATGTAAGTTTCAATTAAATTCTTATCATTTTGATAATTTTTAAACGATGTTATTGAAACTTCATCTATTTTCGAAATTAATATGGGGCTTTTGTACACATTTATTCTTTTTCAATTGGTTGAATAGTTGATTATCGTCTTTGAAATTTTTTAATTTGATTATATATGATATCTTTTCCATCCATGTTTATCAAATTTCATTATATACAAAATCTATTTATTCCGTGTAATTGGTCGACTCAAGTAAAATGCTAATTAAGATGAAATTTCTTTATGATTTAAATGGTTACTAAATAAAAATTTCTATTTTCAAATTATTTTCTCGTTGTAGTACTTTAATATAAAATGTTTTGAGTCATTATTTATGCTTAAGAACAATGTGAGATTTTTAACGTAATTTTAATTTTCATAAATGAAATAATTTATGTTGCTTTTTACAAAACTTGAATCACAACATATGCGAAAAGTTTATACGCATACTAATATATATATATATATATATATATA
>OVAN01003954.1:7264-27265 GCA_900406275.1 Anastatica hierochuntica
TACAAGACACTCAGGGCTACTCAAAGCCAGCAGGTATTGTAGCTTTTTACAAAGCATGATGCTTTCAGAGTAACAAAACTAGGAATCAGGAATTGAATCAAATGAAATAAGAACTTATGCAATTACGAGCATACTGGCATAAGGTCCTCTGAGATATCTTAGAGAAAATCACATGTATGACAATATAGTATAACACTTGGATGTTTTCAGTTTATGGGCAAATTCATGAACTAGAGGAGAAGAAAACGAACCTGAATGCATAGGCAAGACATGAACTCGATCCCCAAACCGTTTAACAACTCCTTCTCCTTCCATAATAGGTGGTGGAGAGATAACATAAGCCGGAGAAGCTCCATCACTCCTCTCGTGATCAAGTGACAGAGAATCAGCCGGCACAGTAGATAACGCCTGCAGTTGCCCAAAAGAAATATTCTCCAGAGCCGGAAGCAAACCTTGCCCTTTACTTTCCCCTATCAAACCTGCTCTCTCAGCCGCCACAACAGCCGTTACAGACGCGTGTGGTCGGATCACAGCGCGCTTGACCACCGCAGGGAAATGAGAGATGCGCACGCCGCAATCTTCTACTACCTCGCCAATACCGGGTCCCGGATCGGGAGTTACGCCGCCATTTTGCTGAAGCTCATCCGCCGCATTATCAACGCCATCCATCTCGTCGCCGTCGTTATTGGTGTTCTCCTCGTCTTCTTCCTCCATATCTTCCTCCTCTTGCTTCGACTTCCTCGCCGATAAACCTCCTCGCTTGCGCCGTTTCCATTTCCCCCTTCTATCTGCGACGGAACATCGTCAAAAGGGGAAAATCAATTCAAACGAATTCAAGCACAGTTCGAAATACCCATTGATACGATCCATATGGGTAAGTCAAATCCAAATTCAAAATCGGATTTTGAGGGAAGATAAAGATGGAGAAGTCATTTCTGCACGCAATTTACCTTCAGAAGCTGGCATTTTTTGGTGGGTAAAGAGCCACAAAGAGAGAGAGATGCGTGGGGTCTCTGATTCGTGAAGAATTGGATTAAAGTAAGAGAAATGCTTTCGTCGCCCTTGTCTTCTATTTGCTCCGAGTCGCTCTTGTTTCCAGCTTTCGAGCAAGCAACAAAGTAAATCAATCTCCTTTGCCGTTGTCTTCGCGAGTCTCTCTCTCTCTCTCGATGACGAACCTAACCTTCTCGCAGAGCAAGAGGTTTTTGCCTGACTTCGTAACTCAAGTTTCGGTGACCAATAAGATTCCGGTTTAACTTCGATTCACTATTTCGGTTACACATTAGCAAGCATAAACCGTGTATCAGGATTTATTTCATTTTTTTCAAAAAATCAATCTCGTCATATTTGATTCTCTTCAAGAGGCCCAATAAGTTAAGCCCAAATAATTATATCGGAAAAATCCAAATTATACGGTGAGAAAGATCCTAAGCTTCCGATGTCGGTAAGTTGATCTCTCCCTCTTCTCTGCTCCATCTCACTCGACTGTTGATGGTGATTGATAGATTTGTTTTGATAATGAGTGGCGATGTAGAACTTCGAGTATAATGGAAGTGTCGTTGTGGCTATGGTGGGGAAGAACTGCTTCGCTATCGCCAGTGATCGGAGGCTCAGTGTGCAGCTACAGAAAATCGCCACTGATTTTCAGAGAATCTCGAAGATCCATGATCGTGTCTTTCATCGGTCTTTCTGGACTCGCCACCGATGTTCAAACACTGTTCAAAAACACACAATCGTGAAAGCTTCTATATGATGTATAATCTCTCTTTTTCTACTTTTTAAAGTTCTTTTTCCCTCTTGGGTGAAGCTATACCAGCTTCGCGAGACATGAAGCCTGAAACTTTCGTCAGTCTTGTCTCCGCCATTTTTCTACGAGAAGAGGTTGGTCCATGTATTGCTTTCTTATTTAGCTCCCCACTTTATTGAGTTGATTTGCTTCATGACTTAAAAATATAATCAGATTTGGATTGCTGGCTTGGGGGAAGATGACAAGCCCTTTATCTGCACCGTGGATTCCATTGGAGCCAAGTATGCTCATATCCTTTCTTAGTTGCATCTCCAGTGTATCCCTTATGCCAAACAATGGTTAATGTTGTGTGTATTATTTACATGTATCAATGTTTAGTGGATGTCATTCAGGTTCTGTATAGTTGGCTAGTTTGTTGGACTTGTGTCTAAAAAGATGCATATTCATATGAGTTGGCACTGCTTATGATTTCATTTTCCTTTTCCCCGTGTTGTTTGTTATATTTATCCGTTTCACTTGTCTCGGTTAGCTCTTCATTACTCTTTGCTTTTCTTTTGTTGCTTGGTATATAACCAGTAAATGGCAGATATTTTGTTGTTCTCCTGTAAATGCAGGGAATTGGCTAAAGATTTTGTTGTATCTGGAACTGCTTCAGAATCACTGTATGGAGCTTGCGAAGCAATGTTCAAGCCAGACATGGTTTGTCCAGTAACAACTATATCATCTGTCGTTTTAATTACCAAATCACTCAAATCTAAATGCTTGTGTTTACATCATCGCAGTTCGTGAATGAAGTTTGGTAGGTTCAATAGCCAGTATAAGTGTTACTATACTTAAACTTCTGGAATCCCTCGTCAAAAAGAAACCTAGAGTTGATGTGGAAATTAAAGTTCGTATTATTTTTCTATCAAAAACTGCGACTTAGCGAATGGAAATTTTCCTCTGTCATGTATTAGAGTAGCCATTAGTTGGTGAAGTGTTGGAAAGTTTGAGTTTGATAGCCATATATCATCATAGTAGACCTAATTTCTATGTCAAGACCCTGACTTAACTTAACAAATTGGAATCTTAGGAAGCTGAGGAACTGTTTGAGACAATATCGCAAGCACTTCTATCATCGGTTGACCGTGATTGTCTGAGTGGTTGGGGAGGCCATGTATACGTTGTGTAAGTTTCCACTTCTTCCTCGATGGGCTTCTTCTTTTTTTCCCCCACATTTTATTATTCAAAGGTAGTTCATAACATACTTTCGTGGCGATATGTTATCCAGAACACCTACGGAGGTTATGGAGAGGATCCTAAAGGGAAGGATGGATTGATCATCTATTTTCAGGATCCTTTCGTGAAGCCTCTGATTGCTGGCGAAAAATCTTGGATTCTGTCAATCATCTGATGCATTCAATTGATTTTTTTTTTTCATCGGTGCATTCAATTGGAGAAATCGTGGTAATAATGGGCAGTGGTCGGCTCCATTGTGTGCTTCAGGGGGCAACACTACAGCTAGAATGTGAGAGATGTTTAACCCCAAAAGGACCACATAACACTTCAAGTTTAGGCGATGCGTATTGGTCTCAAAACATATTTATAAAATTTGTTCAAAACCACAAGAGAACAAAACAATCACTCTCATCCATTCACTCACTTACATCCAACTGGATTTTGTTCTTACTTAACATATGATCCTTTTGTACGATGAACGATATGTTGCTCCATTTGTCCAGGCACACTCAAGTAGAAAAGTAAAACACATCAACATATTGAATTTCATCACTATATTGGAACACATCATATGCATTATCATCCCAAAAACTCAATTTGTTGTTTTCAATGAAAGAAACCGGAACTAAATATTACATAGAAATCGCCAAAAAAGCATATTCTTTCCCGAGACAAAAATCGACGAACATTATCCTAAACCCTCAATTTATTTATTTTTCTTTAAAATATTTTAAAATTTTTTGAAAAGTAAGAGCCCCCAACTATTAAACATAGACCTCCACCAGATACAATAGTAATTACTGTTTGAATCACATAATAACAAAAAATTTATGTTGCATGTTGGCCTGAGATAAACCCTACCCAAAAATGTTTTTTTTTTCCTTAGGAAAAAATGATGAATTTTGAAATCAGAATATTATTTATTTTGTCAGCTTGCTCATCCAAATTATTTAATTTCTATCTGTCAGTTCAGTCAAATTATTAAATATTCTTGTCCATGTGATAACAATTTTAGCATTTCATAGTTGCTAAAATAAAATAAAAATCAGTTTAGAATTGTTTAGGTAGCAACACTTTAAATATCCGAGAGAGGTTACTAATTTAATATTATTCCCGTCAGTGAAATTTATAGTTTTTATTTTTGGAGGGAGTGGGAGAAGAAGACGAAGAATCAATATATGACGTGACCTCCATTGATTTCGGCCAACGAGCTCTCTCTCCCTCTCTCTCTCTTGCGGTTCCTCACACTCTCTCTTGAACCATTCCTTTCACTCTTAGACCCCCAATGTCTGCTCCTAGGTCACATAGATCATCCACGATCTCGCCGTCTCGTCCTCGCAGATCGCCGGCGACTATTCCGACGAAAAGGCCGGAAACTCCTTCTTCTCAGATTTCTGCTTCTTCGAGTCCACTCCCACGTTCTAGCCCAAGTCCGTCTTCTTCATCCGGTACTTCCACGAAACTGAAGGAGAATATCACGGTCACGATTCGCTTCCGTCCTCTCAGGTTAGGTTTAATCTGCCCTGCGATTGGGATCCGACTTTTTCTAGTTCTAGATTTGGTCATGTGTTTTGTTTGTATTTTTGGAATAGTCCTCGAGAGGTCAACAATGGAGATGAGATTGCTTGGTATGCAGATGGAGACTACGCTATTAGGAATGAGTACAACCCATCTCTTTGCTATGCCTTTGGTTAGTTACAACTTTGATAACTCGCTTATTCATACTTTTCTGGAAGATTAGACTTTCGTTTTACTTTGAAATCGATTTGGGATTTGGGGTTTAAGTGTATTTTGTTTCACTGCAGATAGAGTATTTGGTCCACCAACCACTACTCGTCGTGTTTATGATATTGCTGCTCAGCAAGTTGTTAGTGGGGCTATGTCTGGTATAAATGGTATGTTTCATCGTATCTCCTAGTTCTTTCTTTCTCTAGTTGCCTCCAAAAAGAGAACTGTTCTTATGCATTGAACAGCGTGTGATGTTGGAAAGGGTTCTAGTTAGGTGCTTTTTGAAATCTTTCGCTTGAAATGTCCATCCTTGTTCTTCTGCAGGTACTGTGTTTGCTTATGGAGTTACTAGCAGTGGGAAGACTCATACAATGCATGTAAGTTACTATTTAGAGGTCAAAACTATTATCCTTATTTTTCTTTCGGAAATCTTCTGTGAATGCTGCAATGCTGCAACTGGAAGTTCTCCTATATTCGTTTTTCCTAGCTTTCTTCATCTTTCTTTTAGTTGGCTTTGCTTCTCGAGTATAATACATATGGACAGACATGTTATACTCATCATCTTTAGATATTTTGTGCTCATTGAGATAGAGGATGTCCTTTCCCATCGTTCTTTTTGGGGGTTATAGTAAGTTGTTATAGAGGTATATTACGGGTTCAAAAGATATCGAACGGAGTTTATCTTATGCGACCTGTACCTAATAGACCTCAACTAACGATATTATTTTGCATTTAGGGGGAGCAAAGGTCACCTGGAATCATTCCATTGGCTATAAAGGATGTATTCAGCATTATTCAGGAGGTGATAAGTTACTCTTTCTTTAGTTGTGTTTTCTTCAAAGGATTTGGTACTCTCTTCTTTAGCTAATTATGTTTCAGCTATCCAGACACCAGAACGGGAATTTCTTCTCCGTGTCTCATATCTTGAGATATACAATGAGGTAGGTTCGGACTCAAAATTTACTTGCATGACCTGCTTGTAATATTAAATTGTTTTCCAAATTTTCAATGGACGTGGTATCTTGCGACATCACTGATTTGAAGTTACCTGGAAACTTAAAGGAATGACATAGGTTTTAGTCCTCTAGTTCATTCTTGTGTCAAATCTATGACAATGAGTATGCACAAGAACTTAATTATAGGACGGAATTTTTATTTAAATTGTGCATGTATCTCATGAAATTACAAAAAGACAATTGCTGCCATTGAACCTAATTTTCAGTTCCATTCGATTTTTTGTAATCACCTAGTGCATGATTTGAGGCCCTTTTTAATCATTCTGACAGGTCATTAATGACTTACTAAATCCAACAGCACAAAATCTAAGAATACGAGAGGATTCTCAGGTAACTGGTGGATTTTGTGTGGTAGAAAATGGGATCTAATTCTGATGTTGGGCTCTGTGTCTCATTTCAATTATCCAAGTTTCAGTTGCATCGTAAATTTCAGTAGTATTAGTGTGTTTATCTTGATAGGGCACATATGTTGAAGGTATTAAAGATGAGGTTGTCTTATCTCCTGCGCATGCCCTATCCCTCATAGCATCTGGAGAAGGTATAAGATTTTGAAGTAACATAATTGTTAACTTGATGCGCAGCTCATCTATCACTTAATATAGTATCATTCTTATGTCCCAAAAAGGTATTTTTATGTGTTTGTGGTCCTCATCTTTTCGCAAGGCATTTTATAGACTATGTAGTACTATGATTCGGTATCGATGGTCATCAACTTCTTCTCTTCATGAGGTCGCACCTCTCTTATTTCTGTTTTGTTTGGTCTCGTGATAACACTTTGCCGAATTTATTGCAGAACACAGGCATGTTGGTTCAAACAATGTCAATCTTTTTAGCAGTCGGAGCCACACAATGTTCACCTTGGTAAGTCACATTGCTTAAAAGTTTACCTTTCTTGTCTATATCGCAACTACACATATGTCTTACATCCGTAGTAATGTGCTATACAAATTGGCGCTTTGTTCTCTTCTTTTCCTTAGAGTATACTGTGTGTTTCAGACTATAGAAAGCAGTCCACATGGGAAGGGAGCAGACGGAGAAGATGTTACTCTCTCTCAATTGGTAATAACTTGACAGCTCTAACTGTTTGAACTATATAAAGCCATGTCACACTTTGTTGCTGAGAAATGTATTCAGGTTTCGTCCTTAACAAACATTCTTTTCCGGATATTTGGGTTCGATGCAGCACCTTATTGATCTTGCTGGATCTGAAAGTTCTAAAACTGAAATAAGTGGACAGCGGAGGAAAGAGGGCTCTTCCATCAATAAAAGTTTACTCACCCTCGGCACTGTAAGGAAGTTCTCTTTCAGCGTTAAATTTGATCCTCTCTATTTAATCGTGACTAAACTTCTAACCTCCATCTTCAGGTTATTTCAAAACTGACAGATGCCAAGGCAGCTCATATACCCTACAGGGATTCTAAACTTACGCGCCTCTTGCAGTCAACACTTAGTGGTCATGGACGAGTATCAGTAAGTTCTCTATACTGTTCCCTAATTAACTCAGTTTTTGGATAGACCTGCCTGTCAAACTAGTGATTTGTTTGAGAAGTTACTGAGTGAGGGCCACCTGTGTTTCTTTGGTGGATCAACTTCCATTTGATGACATAGCTCTTCTTGTAGAAATCAGGTTCAAAGTAAGAGACTTCTCTGTTGATATTGGCTTTCTTAAGCAAACTGTTTTTTACAGCTTATTTGCACTATCACACCTGCATCCAGCACAAGTGAGGAGACGCACAACACACTGAAATTCGCTCAGAGGTGCAAGCATGTTGAAATCAAAGCTTCACGAAATAAGGTGCATTTATGGTATTGATATCTCGGGACTTCCTTAAATTTGCTAGCGCTATCTTCGTGATATCTTAAACTGTTTTTATATAGATCATGGATGAAAAGTCCCTTATAAAGAAGTATCAGAAAGAAATATCGTGTTTACAAGAGGAACTTACACACTTGAGGCGCAACCAAGAAGATTTGGCTGATCAAAAACTTCAGGTTAGTCTATATAGATAGTTCCTAAGGGTTTTCTTGCCTTTTGGCCCAGATATTATAAAAATTGGACAAAAGTTTCTAGAGTGTATTAATTATATCTGTGTACTTGTTAAAATGCACTCTTCCAGACATAACGTGCCTTGCTTTCATTTTGCTCTCTGTCAGGTTAAACTCCAGTCAAGGATGGAGGAGGAGGAGGAAGAGGCGAAAGCAGCTCTGATGGGAAGAATTCAGCGATTGACAAAATTAATCTTGGTTTCAACAAAAAGTTCACTGCAAGCAAAAGCTTCTGTAAAACCTGACCATATATGGAGGCATACTTTCGGAGAGGATGAGGTATGTATGTTAATTCAAAGTTGTTTGAGGATACCATTTCATTTTTGGTGAAACGCCAATATTTGTTTTTCCAGCCTTATATCATGTGATAGTGATGTTTAACTTTACACCGGTTTCTGCAGCTAGCTTACTTGCCCGATAGAAGGCGGGAGAACACGGCTGAAGATGATGCCGGAGGCACAGTTTCTGAACATTTTAAGGAGCCAAGAGATGGAACTAGTAGTCTGGACGAGATGACAAAGGACCGGAAAAAGAACAAGACTCGTGGAATGCTTGGGTGGCTAAAACTGAGAGTAAGTTCTAATCTTCCTCGATCCCTCTGTTGTATCAAATTTTCTAAGTGGAATTTGCACGATGTGAACTGATAGAAGAATGACTCTATCCAAAATCATAAAAGCTATTACGTGGTAACAGTTTTAGACTGCTTTGGCAATATGACTTTCGTCCTGTATATATATGCTGCAGAAATCTGATGGTGTGGCTGGAACATTGCTGACTGATGGTAACCAGTGCTCTGCGAGCGGATCACCTTCATCATCCTCTAAGTCTGCACAAACAAAATCAATCAGAAGAGAAAATGGAGCAGTTAACAAGTCTTATCCAGAAAGGCCAGTTTCAGGAGACTTATTCAGTACAGCTGTCGGATCAGGAGACCCTTCTTCGGTGAGAGAACATTGTTCCACAGTTTTTTTTGTTGGTTTGGTGATTCACTCGAGACAATAGTGAAACACTCATTTCCTAGGTTTTGTGAATGGTCATTCTGTAGCTTTTTATTGACATAACTAGCAAAATGACATACAATAGATTGGAAATAGCATTGTGGATCAAATGGATCTTCTTCACGAGCAAACAAAAATACTAGTCGGAGAAGTAGCATTGCGTACCAGTTCATTGAGCAGGCTTTCTGAGCAAGCTGCTCGCAATCCCGAAGATGTCAATATCAGAGTGAGCTCTCCGTGTGATCTTGCTTAATAATGCCCAAATTACTAGCATATAACATAGTGCTTCTTTCATGTTTGCATTGTCGACTGCAGGATCAGATACAGAAACTGGAAGATGAAATCAGCGAAAAGAAGGATCAAATACGTCTTCTCGAGCAACAGATGATTGGAACTTTCGGAATGAGTCATACCACAGACTCTCTTGGAATGTCCCGGGTAAAATAATATATGATGTTGAAAACAAGAGTTGCCATTTCTTATATGAATCTAACTCAATACACTTTCTTGGATAATATTTTCTTGTGTCTGTTTGATTCAGGTTCTGTCGAAGCTCACTATGCAACTAAATGAGAAAATCTTTGAACACGAGGTACGTATCCTTCTTAATTACATTTTGCTCCTATGACTTTATAATATTGTTAAATCAGAGATGGTGACAATGTTTTCTCTTTACGAAACAAATTTTCAAGATAAAGTCTGCCGACAATAGGATACTTCAGGAGCAGCTCCAGATGACTGTAAGTTAAAACTCCATAGACAGGTTCCGCAATTGCAAAGGCTAAACAGTTTGAGAATTATCAGTGCCAAGTTCGTTGTTACTTTATATGCGCAGAAATCAGAGAATGCAGAGATGCAAGAGACGATAATCCTACTAAGGCAACAACTGGATTCGTTAGTGGAGAGACAATCACAGCAAACCGTAGGAGACGAATTATCAGGGAAGAATACTCACAACAGAAATGGCGAGGAGTCAGAAATCTACTCTGGAGCAGGAACACCGACCAGTGTGATGAGTTTAAATAGAGTTTTTGGTCAGGAAGAGACTAAAGAGATCAAAGACGAGACAACTGCTAACTCTCAGGTATCTTTCTCATACAAAGTTTTGCTCCTTTCTTCATCTACCCAATACATGTCATTGTGATAAACATGTTATCGGGTTTTACATCACCCCTAGGCTTTGGAAATAGAGAAGCTGAAGAAGGAGACGATGAGACTGATTGAGGAAAAAGATGAGCTCGAAAAACTTAATAAGAAACTCGTTGAAGAAGCTTCTTATGCTAAAGAATTAGCGTCCGCTGCAGCGGTAGAACTCCAGAATTTGGCTGAAGAAGTTACCAGACTCTGCCACGAAAATGCAAAGCTCAGCAGCAGGTGAAAAAGTTCCAGGTCTCTGTTGTTTCCTAGAGACTCCATCTTCATGATAATGCTGCAAAGTGAATCATCATAATTGATCTATGATAATGCAAATCTCTGACTAGTTGAAACGTGATGATGAAGGCATTGAAGGGAGCAATGATCTTGGAGATCATATTAGTTTGTATTGCATCGATAGCCTTTGAATCTAACACATGATGTAAATCTTCTCACAAAATTTGTTTTCTTGTTCCCTATGACTACTAATTTTATATGTTTTCTTAGGTCCAATCAACGATGTTGCAACATGTTCAATTGTCAGTTTTTTTTCATCTAAATTTAATTCAGCTTATATATGTAGTAATCGACACAGCAAAACTAAGAGCATCTTTATCAAAGGTTCTAATAGGAGTTCTCTAGAGGTTTTCATGATTAAAATAAAGAAAAAATAAGAAAAGTTGGAGAAAGAGTAAAGAGAATTGAGATATCCATGAGAACCCATAAAACATATGTGATCATATTCTTGGTTTAAATTCTTTTTAAAACTAAAGTTTAACTAAACAATTAAATTATGTATCGAATACTGATATTTTATAGATTGAGATACTCAAGAAGGTATCTCAACAATGCAAATGCTCTACAAAGAAGATTTATTGAAGAAAGATAAGTTATAAGTCAATCAATAATGAAGAAATGGTCTATTAAATGAGTGAAGATGAGAGAGTTTTCAATAAAATAACGGTGTCTTAAGCTTTGTACCATAAATACTAAAGCTTTGAGAGGCTTGTGAACTAAGCAAGTGAGTGAATTCTCTAAGAGTTTTATTGAGTTTTTTGAGTGTTCTATATAGTAAAAATTTCCTCTTATTTTCTAAACACTTCTCCTATAATAATCATCTTTTATACCATTTTATAATCTTCCTATAACATCCTTAATTCTATCAAACATCTTTCATGGTTATACTCAATATGTTTCTGTAAATTGGTATCAGAGCATATTCTCAAGACTCAAAGTTTTGGTCAAATTTCATTAGCTTACTGAACATACAAAAAAAAGTAAAAAAAATTGAGTGAATTAGAGGAATATTCAAAAAAAAACATGAACTAGTTTTTAGGTTTTACAAAAGAAAAATATTAATAAAATAATGGAAGAAGATTACATTTGTGTCTTTTGTTCATGAAACCCCAAAAAAGAAAAAGAAAAAAATAATGGGGACAAAAAGGTAAAACAACTTTTGAAAGAAAAATGGAGATGTTAGATATTTAATTATCGTTTTTTTTTGTTATAGGGTGTAATTTCTCTTAAAAAAATTGATTTGTAAATAAAATTGGCAAGGGAAAAAATATGTTTGGAAAAGAAAAGCAAAGCATTCGAATGATGATGATGATGGAGATGAAAGCATGATGTTGTTTGTGAAAAGAGAGAGGGACAGAGTTTGGTTGAAAATTTCATAATCCAAAATAGACCAACAAGCTTTTTTCTTTTCTTTAGAACCATTACTATTTTTCATTATACGGATCAACTTATAAAATAATTACTCATTAGATTTTCACATTATCAACTTTATTCTGTTTTCCCCTTTAATGATAGTTTTTCGTTATAACCCAATGGTTAATATATTATCTCCTCTCTTTTTTGTATGTTTTGGTTAATATTGAACTCATATTTTGGGTATGTATTGTAGTGTATATATATATATATATATATATATAGTAGCATTGGATCTAAGAATTAGATTAAACTAATGCCCATTGCACATGTGCACTTAACGCCAAGTGTACACGTCTATGCACGTATGATACACACTACATTGAAAATAAGAATTTCATTTTCAATAGATTAGAATCGTTTTAAGACTTAGTCCCTACGTATTTTACATTTCTCTAAGTCACATTGTGATGAAACGTACGTGGGGGGTTGATGTTAATTGTTGAGCATTCAAGATTCAAAAAATTCATCTCTTTTTAAGAGTTTCTTCTGATTAGGTTAACCGTCGTACAAGAAAGAATATCAACGTTGGAAATTTTTAAGGATAGTTTTCAACGGCACGTGCAATACGAAAGTGATTGGTTATATTATTCTTGTCATGTTTTTTTCTTTTCTACAAGATTGACTAATGAATATTGACAAAAGTATCTTCATTGTTAAGCAATTCGTTAATTAATTCATCGGAATTTCTAGTCGACGTCTCTTAATATCTAGTTGACTTCTAAAACAAAATCAAAGAAAAAAAACATACGGTCGGGTGTGAATTTCATACACATCAATTAGATGATTAAACGATTATTTTGTTTGGTATATAAACGATGTGTGTTTAATCGCATTGATTCCGTGAAAACATATAAATCATCTATGGAAAGATGGCTTCAAACTTGTGAGTGTTAGTCTGATTATAATCTAAGAAATCTAGAGAGTAATGGTGTTCCTAAATCATGGGGGAGCTTCGTTTAATTTCCCATTCAAACAAAAGTGTCATCTTAGTGTTTTTTTTTTTTTAAATATTTTTGATAAGTTTTCGGGGAAAAAAAGTCAAAGGTGGGACTAGAAAGAGTGGGTGGGGCTAAGTTCGACGCCATCAAATGATGATGACGCATCATGGTGAGGAGCCCCCAAGCAAAGGGTTTAGACTTGATGAAGACTTTCTTCTTCCAATTTAAAAGCTTTAAGTGATATCATCTTCACCACCCTTTTTAGAGATTGCGACACAAACAAAATAAAAACAACAAAAATAAGTTGCCATTTGTGTTGATTTGGTATTATCTCTTCTAATTTAATTTGATGACATAACATTTCTTAACTTTATATGGATGTTGCGTATTTGGCAAAACAAAACACAAAATAAATAGAATGTGATTATGTCATCAAACGATAGTTCGAAAACACTAAAGGAGTTTGTATTAAAAATTGCAGAGTTTACGTAAGAAGAAAAACATATGGAGTTAGAAGCAACAACCACCTTTGTGTATCTAATTTACCTCCGTGCACCTCACCATTTCTTATGCAACAACAACCATTAAGAATTTCAGATTCAAAAGTGATATCATCACTTCATTGCTAACTTTACATTAATTATTGCATGATTCTCTATCGCTCTACTTTGCATATAAATTTATATTCTATTTTAGTAAAAGTTGATGTTTTAAGACTTGTTTTAAGACACATTAATATAAAACTCAAATGATCTCCATTGGGTTTATATTTAGTATTCATAAAATACAAATAAGTATAACTATAATGACAATGTATATGAGTGATAGCTAGCGTTTTGGTAGTAGTGGAAAATAAATTTTTTTTTTTTTGATAAAAGGCTTTCTATTAATAAAATAAAATATTGGTGCTTAAGTTTTCTTTAATGCATAATGAAATAATATATGTTGGTTAAAACGGTAAGAAAAAAAAATTGTTTCAAAAATTGAAAAGTTACTTATAATTCTTTACAAGGTTTTTTATAGATGAAAAAAAATTTCTAGGTTGAAATCATTTTTTGTAAAAAAAATATATATCATCTAAAAAACATAGGAAATCAAGTAACATTAACAAATAGTAGACAACCATAAGTATGTTATCATTCCTTAATTTTTTTGGTAAAAATATCATTCCTTAATTATTACCGTATTTTGCAAGTTCCAGTGTTCCACTAATAACCCGTGATATGGTAATATTTTTGCAATCATCGTAAAAAATTATTATAAACGAGAACCCAATAAAAACGAAAGTTTGATTTTTTTTTAATCCAAACAAAGATCATGGATTTCTCTTGCAGTCTTACACATCTAAGCAAAAAAAGCTGTATATATTAATAGTTATATTGGTATAAATTACTCGATCATGATGAGAGGAGTATGGGTTAACATGCATTATACATAGATGCATATGTAAAAAGATAATATAATTAAATAGAACAATAATTATTTACCTAACTCTAGTTTTGCTTTTTTTTTTTTATTTGCATTTTTGATAACCTATGCTTGCGTTTCGTATTCTCCCACTCCCTATATGTTTAGCTCTTGATTATTATGTCGACTTATGCATGCCAAACTTGTTACCAGTTTTATCAGTGTGTCCATATCTCTAGGTTTAGTTATTTTAGACTCAATTCAGTTTATAGTATTAGTTAGCAATAACTAATAACGTGATTACACGTGTGTGAGTGGAAATATAACTAAAATAATATTATTTCAGAAGGCAAAAGTAAAACAATTTTCTCTCTGATATTTTTTCTTTTGGCATTGGAGAGTATGAAAACCATCAAGATATTACTTTCGTAGCTACAACAAATGAAATTTAAAGGCTTTAGCAGATCCGAATGATTGGCCAGTTACGGTAAGACATTTAGCAGAGCTTTTCTGCTTCACAGAAAGAAAAACAACAACGTGGTTTATGTCTCTGAAACTCCTCAATGTAATAAAGGAGCACACGAAACTGCAAAGAACGTAGTGAATGACTTTGGTATGCCCTCTTATGTTGTGGAAGGATATCCATTTTGGTTTCATAGAGCTTTCTGAGAAGGAAGAAACTGTTGGAAGTCAATTGTTATGATATAGTTGCTCGCACAAGTTCTCTTTTTATTTTAATGAGCATTCAGTAAAAAAACAATTTTAAAAAATTGCAACTAGCATTTCAACTAAAAATATCAAACTCACGAAAACAAAGTAAACATAACAAAATGTATTTTAAATTATAGAAATTAAAACTATAAAAGGAAGATAAAATCAAATAATTTTAAAAATGTCTTGTATGCGGTGCAGAGGAAGCGACAATTAACCATCTATTAATTGAGTGTCCTCCTTCTCGTCAAACACGGGGCTTGATACATATTTTTTGGACTCCTATGTATTTCCTAGACTCTCCCTCTAAGGTAACGTCAATTACATATTTTGGGAGGCTAATTAAAAAACTAGGGGCTAGTAGGAGACAATAAAAATATTCTCTAGCTTGGTTACTGTGGTATATCTCGAAGGCGAGTAATCGTGTGGTCTTTGATAATCATCGGGAGACGGTCCAGAATATTCTTTTACATGCCATTGAGGAGGCCGAGGTATGAAATCAAACGAATAGTAAAGAGGATGAAGAAAGGACGAACCACTTTTCTAAGGCCTCTAACATTTCCCCCTCCACTACTTCTCCAAGGAACGTAATATATCAAATAGATAGATTATGATGTTCTTCTAGACCCATGAGTGGGTACAATTTGATGGTGGTCGAGGGCGATAAGATTTGTCGTTTTGGACAACGGAACTCGTGTGCCAACTTATCTCCATTACATGTGGAGTTAGATTCACTTCTTTGGATTATGAAATGTTGGATCCACATTTTGATATAATAGTTGGACTAAAGGTTTAACATAATATATGACAAAATGTGAATTGTTGTGAATGAGAAATAAGGCTTGGGTCTAGTAAAAAAATATTATGAAGTTGTAAACTCTTAACAAATGCAAATAGAAGAGCCCCTCATTGTTTAGGGGAAGAGAAATTCATTTGCAGATATATAGGAACACATAGGAAGGAGTTCAAAATGTGTTGAGATAGAGAGAATTGGGGAACCCACACACGCGTGCCGCCGCAGTCCGGCTCGGCTCGCCACGGCACGGCACGGCTCGGCTCGAGCTCTTGGGGAATGTGGGCCTTCGGCCCACTAAAGATGTTTTTTATGGAGAAAGTTTTGATTTGGGTTTTGACCCATTTACTTAACAAAACAGCATGCATTTCGTACCGAAACAACATGCATTTTCCCTGAAGCTAGAAGAACCGTGGAGTGTGTCTTGCGTGGGAAAGGTTTGAACTCGTCACTTGACCGAGTCTCCCGCAGAGGTTGTTGCGGAGCCTCTTCTCCACTTGCAGAACGTGCGGCCGAGATAGTCTCCACGTGCGCAGCATCTTCTCGGAATATGCTTCCGCGTAACTCCTCCTCTAGCGCTATAAATAGTAGCCTCTCATCACTCATTTTACTCATCACTTCTCAAAGCAACAAAGCAAAACAACTCTCCAACTCTCTCTTACTTGTTCTTCGATCTTCTTCTTCTTTTTTGATAAGTTCCTCCGAGAATATATAGGTAGAAAAAATAGTTCGTAGATTCCGCTTTCGAGTGTTACGAAACGGTCTCAACGCGGTTGTATCCTGGGATTCTTGAATCGCATTGGCCGTCTCACTACGGGCGATTTTTAGAATTAAGGAAAGTGATTTTAATCTCGAGTCCGTGTGTTCTTCTTTCGGTTTTATTCTAAAAAATTGTTTTTAATTCGTTTTGTTAATCTCATCTTTGTTACTATCTTGCTTCTACTAGATTTTTCCAACTCTTTTTTAACCGATTCTTTTTCTCTTTTCTTAAGAAACGTAAATGTTTATATCGTATTTCTTTATCCGGTTTTTCCGCATCCTACAATCTTAATTATAAAAAATCCGCTTTTTACGCTTTCGCTTTAAATCGGATTTGGATTTACGCTATTTAAAAAAACGGTTTATATACAGTTTTTAAAGAAAATTTATTTCAACGTCTCCGCGAAATGTTTTTAAGAAACGGTTTTTGCGAAACGTTTAATCGGTATTAAAAGAGAAAAAAATATATTTTTTCTCTTTTTCTATTTCTGAAACAAAAATTGGAATTGTTTCTAGACCAGAAAATCGGTTTTCGTGATCTGCTTGCGTTTCCGCAGAAAGATTTTCATAAACAGTTTTTGCGAACACTTTGGTGATTCCGTTGAAAACGTTGCTAACGTGTTTCAATATCTTTGGTTTACTCTTTTAAAATCGAAAAGTTTATATATAATTCTGAGTTTCTAACTCTTGATTAATCTATTGTGGACAGATGGCTAACGTGAAAGAAATCGCCAATGTCACTAATGAGGTGCCTCAAGTACTTGAGACACCCGCTCTTGATGCATCTAACACAGACTTGGGAAGTACCGGAACCGAGACAGCATGTTGTGCTTTGTTCGGAGAACCACTCCCAGTGGTCAATGCTTCGCCATCATTCAACAATGGTCCGCCAACATTCAACAATGCTCCGCCAACATTTAGTCAAGCTTCCTCATCGGTACCCAATCTTGTGAGCACGAGACTGATTCCTGATAAGTTTGATGGCCACGATTTAAAAACCTGGCAAAAGAAGATGTACTTTTTTCTCATTTCTATGAAGCTCAACGAAGTCCTTGAAGAGGACAAGCCGATCTTCTCTCTTGGGAAAAAAGACTCGGTCTACTCTGTCTAGTTGATGCATGGGTTCACTCAGATTACTTGTGCAGGGAATGGATTCTCGGGCGGCTTGTTGATAAGTTGTACAACGTGTACAATGATGAGAAGACCTACAAGACTTCAAGGATCTTGTGGGAGGCTATGGAGAAAAAGTACAAGTCTGTAGACGCAGGCTGTCAGAAGTTTGTCATGGCAAAATTCCTGGACTTCAGAATGGTGGACAACAAGCCTATCATGGACCAAGTTGAAGAACTTCAACGGCTGTCCCAGGAGATAGCTGCTGAGGGAATGAAGATCTGGGAGAACTTTACTGTGAATTGCTTCATAGAGAAGCTTCCCCCGAGCTTGATGGACTTCAAGAACTACCTAAAACACAAGAAGAAGGTAATGTCTCTTGAAGACGTGATCCAAAGGTTGAAAATAGAGGATAGAAACCGCACCAACACTGGGACTCACGCTCACACTGCAATGTGGCTATTCACAAAGGCAAGACAAAGGACAAGGGCAAGGGCAAAGTCGTTGATAGGTAGCCTATGAAAGCCAACTCCTCCATAAACTTCGAAAAGAAAGGAGCTCCAGAGAAGAAGTTCAAAGGTAAATGCCACAACTGTGGAAAGATAGGACACAAGTCTGATGTCTGTCGCTGCAAAGCGAAGGAAAATGCTGCCCACCTAACTGAGGATGACCTGTGCGCTATGGTCACTGAAGTTAACATGGTGGAAGACAATCCAGCAGAATGGTGGTATGACACTGGAGCAACGACCCACGTATGCACTGATAGGAGGATGTTATGGACCTATTAAAAGAGTAAGTCTAAGGAATAATTGATGATGGGAAACACGACAAATAACAAGATTGAGGGCCGTGGAAAAGTTGTTCTTAGGATGACTTCGGGGAAGGAGATCTCTCTTGTGAATGTCAAGCATGTACTCGACATGAGGAAGAGTCTGATCTCCGACCAGGCTGGCTTCGGGATCACCTTTGAGGCGGAGAAGCTCATCCTGAGGAAGCGCGGTGTGTATCTGGGTAGGGGATATGTCAAGGTTGGACTGATCAAAATGAATCTGCAGGTCGTGCCCCCTAAAAATAATAATGTTATTGTTGATGTTGCAAATGTTGCTTCCGCTTCCAATGTAACCGCAATTGCAATGAATGAGAATAACCCAGTTGCTTATTTGCTTGAGTCTTTTAATATTTGGCACGAAAAATCAGGACATGTGAATTTTAAATCAATTCAAAGATTAATGAACATGAACATAATTCCTAAGTGTAAAACAAACAAAGAAAAATGTTAAGTGTGCGTATAGGCCAAAGTCACAAAAACACCATCACCTCGCGTTGAAAGAACAATTGAACCTCTAGGTTTAATTCACACAGACTAATGTGATTTAAAATATTTGCCAACTAGAGGTGGAAAAAAATATTTTGTGACATTCATAAATGATCACACAAAATATTGTTATATATATCTGTTACATAGCAAAGATGAAGTCTTGGAAAAATTCAAGGACTATAAAAGAGAAGTAGAAAATTAACTTGATAAAACTATAAAAATAGTTGGAAGTGATAGAGGAGGTGAATATGATGGACCGTTTAGTGCATATTGTCAAGAAAATGGCATAATCCATCAAACGACTGCTCCATATTCACTTGAATCTAACGGAGTTGTGGAACAAAAAAATAAAGCTCTAAAAGAAATGATGAATGCAATGTTGCAGGAATCTGGATTAGCCCAATCAATGTGGGGGAAGCTTTGCTTACCTCAAACTATATCCTCAACAAAATACCACACAAAGTTACCGGGAAAACACCTTATGAACTTTGGAAAGGTAATGCGCCATCATATAAATACCTGAAAGTGTGGGGGTACCTAGCAAAAGTGGCAGTGCCACCTTCGAAAAAGGTCACAGTCGGACCAAAAACTGTGGATTGTATTTTCATAGGATATGCACACAACAGTAGTGCTTATCGTTTTCTGGTGTACAAATC
This sequence comes from Anastatica hierochuntica, assembly GCA_900406275.1. Classification (NCBI taxonomy): domain Eukaryota; kingdom Viridiplantae; phylum Streptophyta; class Magnoliopsida; order Brassicales; family Brassicaceae; genus Anastatica; species Anastatica hierochuntica. Next base: position 26,557 of record OVAN01003954.1, read on the forward strand.
TGACATACCAGATATCCATGTAAATACAGTAATGGAATCAAGAAATGCATCTTTTTCGAACATACCTTTCCATGTAAAGACAAACAAGGTCCAAAAAGGACACGTGAGGAAAGAGACGAGGCTAGCACTTCTGGAACTTCAGTAAATGAAACCGAAGATGCTGAAGAGGAACCTAGACGAAGCAAAAGATCTCGTAAGGAAAAATCTTTTGGCGATGATTTTTTGATGGTCTTTCTCTTAGAGAATGAACCAAGAATGTACTCAGAGTTCATGTCTACTCCTGATGCGCCTTCTTGGAAAGAAGCGGTCAACGATGTGATCGACTCATTATGCAAAATCATATGTGAGAGATAACTGATCTACCACCTGGGTGTAAAGCATTAGGGTGTAAATGGATTTTCAAAACATAGTTGAAAACTGATGGCTCAATAGATAAGTACAAAGCTAGGCTCGTCATCCAAGGATTCCGACAAAAAGAAGGTCTGGATTTCTTTGACACTTATTCTTCTGTGACGAGAATAACTTCAATCAGAATGTTGATAGGCATTGCTGCATTGAGAGACCTAGAAATACATCAAATGGATGTTAAGACGACCTTTCTAAATGGTGATTTAGAAGAGGAAATCAACATGAAACAACCTGAAGGTTTCATTATCCTAGGAAAAGAAGATAAAGTCTGTAGACTAGTAAAGTCATTATATGGACTTAA